>JAJQOW010000153.1:0-102500 GCA_037975125.1 Latrodectus hesperus
AATATTGTTACAAATTTATAAATAATGATTATATTTGTCATAAAATATCTCAGACAGATCGGAAATTCTCACATTTTGAGCTAAAATTGCCGTATTTAGACGTGTTGTAGTTTAAAAGCGGATTTCCTAATGATTTGGCGACTTGGCGACAGTTCGCGAGATTCTTGGCGACTTGGCGACGGTTGGCGAGATTCTTGGCGACTTGGCGAGAAATCGATACTTCTGGAAACATCCATCACCTAAGCTCTAGGACCAATATTTTTCGAGATAGCCTAGAAGCTTCCAGAACCTTGGCGAAATTGGTAGATTTCTCCGCCAAGTCAGGTATAAATACCGCAGCCCGACATGGAAGAGTCAGAGTTTTGTGAAGACAGTGAGTGAAAGCGATTAGTTGTGTCTGCTAGTTGTTCTCTGTCTGAGGTATTTGAGACCTGTGATTAGAAGCTGTTTCTTATTATATCTGACGAATTGTAGCTGTATAATTGTGACTGTTACAGCGGGAATTTCGTTTATTTAGTGAAGTTCTTACGAATAAAAGTCTTGTGTTCATAAAGTGGTTGCTTTATTCAACTCTCAATCAACACGAACCCGTGGAGCTCGGTACAATATCAAATACATGTTTTATTAGATATAAATAATAAGGATAATTTTTATTTTAAATCGAAATAAAAATTTTTATATTATTTGCCGTATTTTTTGTTGAAATTGCTCCTCAACAGAACAAAATGTTAAGAACTTATGTTTTTAATTTAAATAAATACATCTTTATATACAAGAATCGCTTTAGTGAAAAACATTATAAAATCTTATATTAACTGTCAGTAAAAGAAAAACACTGTTGACATAGAAATATTGAATGATATTTATAGATATTAAAACATTTTCATTTAAAATATACTGAGACGGAAATTAAAGGCATAAATAGCTTTTATATTTAACATCTGTAAGGAATATAATTGTTTCGTTAAAGTGTTTTCCGTCTCGACAAGTTTTTCTAGCAATTTATGTTTTTTAGCATTAATAGAAAATGAAAGTCATTTGCTCTTAATTAAAGATTAATGACCTCTAGTTTGTTGGTTCTTGGATGGAACAATAATGTCTGCAAATACAAAAGTAGATTTCAACTATAAAAAGTTTATTTTCTTTGTTGCTCTATTAATTTCCTTTCGCTCAACCATGTATTGTAAATAAGTATTTGCTCAATATTTTCATTGAAATTAAACAATGTAACATATTGCAGACAGCAAGCAGATATGAATTCAAGGGTGAAATATTTTAATCAGTCCCCCTCTTATCCGATTCTAATTTAAATTATCGGTTAAAATACACCTACAGTGACAACCATTTACATTTGATAAAAAATAGTGGATAAAACAATTCTTTCAAGTTAAAATTAGGAAAAATTCTCTACACATTTTATTACTTGATTTGCCTGATTATCGAAAGGATGCCAGGATTATCATTAAGTTAGAATATAGTTTACAGCTTTGATATCGAATGCTCTCAGTTTACAATTTCTCACGCACTTCCATAACTTTCGGACATTACGTGTTTATGTAGCTAATACATATACACGGAATCCGAAAGTAAGTATGTCCGAAAAAATGTATCTTTTTTCAATAAAAACCGAACAACATCTTATTCACTCCTCGATAAATTCAAAGTATAAAATTGGTTTCTCACCGTTAATTCTGTAAATAGAAATCTAAAGCAAACGTGTTTATAGTCATTTTTCCTTTAACAACATTACTTGTCTCTAATTTGTACATAATTTGGGGGTTTATCGCTAGAATCATGAAAATCAAGTCGCACCACTGAAAACTACGTTTATTTCCATATTGTTTTCTCATTAAAGAGTTTGATCATGTACAGGGCCCGACTTAATCCGATTGTGTTCTAGAACAAAAACTTCTTTGAGAAGGGGGGCTTCGCAGTACAAACTTTCTATTCGATTTGGAGGCCCCTCTGATGATTGGATCCGTATGCCTTTGCTTTAGTCAGGCTATGATGTCTACATTAAAGGACTTGATTTTTGATCAAAATTAATAAACATGAAAATTTGTGTAATATAATATCAATCTTAATAATACATTTTTCATTCAAAAATCTTAGATTTTTTATTTTTACGAGCTAAAATAAATTTCTGGAATTAATACTAATCAAGATTTCCCGAGCGAAAAGTTTAATTCAATACTGAACACCTGTGTAATATGTCGGAAACTCTTTATTTCGCATATAAACAAAGCAAATCCATTCATTAATCTAAGTACTAAACTACATTGGCATTTCTTAAACTTTAGCTGTAATATTTTATAAACTACACCTTAAATATTTTATGAAATGTATTAATCTATTATTTCAAGACACTAATCAAAAATATTTATCGTTTTAAGAAATATCTAAAGAATAACTAATTCAAATAAATTTTTTGCTCTATCAGTTAAAAAATTGGCTCATTTGATAACAGTATCATTGCTTTGAAATGAAGTTTTGGCTAGTAATTTATTGGCATGCTACTGCTAGCGGAAATTTTCAACATAAATGATAATATTTTAAAGTTAAACATAAATTTTATAGATATTCATAAAATGATATTGTTTATAGAAATCAAACAATGTATTTTCTTGACAACCAGGCGAAGATTAATCTAATTCAAAATATTGCGATTCAAATTCGTCAAAAATCGCGAGCAGAATTATAAATAGTCAAATAGCATACATTCCTATGATACGTAGTTATAAACGAAACAAAACTTCATATGAATGCCACACCAAGCTATTATGAATAGTTTACCGCAAACGTGAGAATTTTGCAACTTTTAGAATAATGAAAAAAAAGATTTGTCACTGAATTTGAAAGGATTGACCTTGCTTCCCTCTTTTCGAACGCGAACTGTTTTGCAGGATCGCGCGTGCCCTGGTTTGCAATGCACTCACTTCTCTGTGTTCAGCTGTTGACATTGCAGAGCGCGTGGGAGCGCCATTCAGAGGACGAGAAGCAATTTGTACCGGAGGAAATTTTTCTGTTAAACTTTATGTAGGAAATTCTTCCTTGTGGTGGTTTCTCAGATCATCTGCAGTCCAAGTTTTAAAAAGAAGTGAAATTATATTCGAAAAAATATATAAAATTGTTGAAATTCACTATGCTCGATTATATTATTAAGTTAGACAATTCTGTATGATAAAAATTTTAATGATCTTCTCAATCATTTATTAATTAGCGTACCTTCATGAATTTTATGGTGGAAATCTTTAATATTTCTGTAATGAATTTCGTAATTTTTTAATGTTTCTTTATATCTCTCTTGAAAACATTTGCTTGCACTTGTAAATTATATATAAAGCAGTTATGATTTTAAATATTTAAACCGAAAATTAGTTTTGGTTTGTTTGTCACTCAACGGATGTTTTCTGTACACGAGGTCTAATTAGACCAGAACCTAGTTTAAGGTGGGTCCACTGCAGATAAGCAAGACAGAAGATTGATTAGAACTCACGAATTGAAACGAAGGTCAGAACGATTTTTATTCGGTTGCTAGTTTAGTTTCATCCAATAACTATTGACGAAAAAGGTTTTATAATGAACATAATTTAATCTATTGCAAGAAAACCTCTACAAAATATCCAATAATAAAATGTACTATGAGTGAGTGGTTGAAATGGATGATCCCAGTCACTGTTGAGAGCATCCATCGGAAGGTCTCCTCTGCGATACAATGTGCTACAGAGGAAAAATCATTTCACAAAACAAAAAGTTTCCGATAATCCAATGTCTTACTACAGCCTTCGGAACTTAGGCTATCCGAAACAGGGCATCCACCACATCCGAAACAGGACATCGAAGTTCCACATGCGAATTTTTTTGAGCACAGCCAAATCAATATATGCTAACATTAATCACAAAGACATATTTTGTGAAAAATATGACGTACTGTGAGAATTTGATAACCAATAAGAATATTTACCACTTAGTAGGAGACTGAACTGTTTGCGTTTGCAAAGTTAGCCAATCATTACTGACCAATAGATGACTATTTTCCCTTACAAATATGAGTGTGTGTGAGTATGAGTGTGAGAGTGTGCAAAAATCTGATGATATGACATTGCATACGGGAAACAGATGGTCCCTACTGATGAGGGTGGGGTATGGGACGAGTAACTCATAACAGAATGGATGCCTGAAGGAATTTATCTTCGCAAGGGATTTAAATTCTATATCCATGAGCAGCCAACCCAATCTAAAGGCTCTGTCACTGGTATACGTTACCGGTCACTTACACCTCAGAGCAGCGATTGCATATAGCACGTTTCTCTTCTATCAAATGCCTTGTGTGTTCCACTTTCTGAAACGCTTAGTCAAGTTGGTGCAGACAGAAGATTTTACATTCGTCTTTCAGACTCGTATTATGTATTAGAATAATCCCGTGACTAAACATCAAGATTTCCAACAAATTGGTATCCCTGTCATGAAAGACTGATCCATTCCAAAAGAAAGAGATACAACATGAATCAATTCAGTCATGAAACATATCCATGTTTAAAATTTTCAGGTAAGGATCCAAATCATTTGATGGTCATTCATAATAGAGCATCTTCTCCTGACTTGCATCAAATGAAAACGGATGCCCGATGGTTGCAGTGAAATGACTAGAATGCCACCCCTCACCGTGAATCGTAGTTCAGTGCTGAAGGTAAGCAAATTGCTCTGCATCTTCCGTTTCTCTTGGACATCATGCCCACACAAAGGATCTATCCTCTCAATAACACTCAATTTTCTAAAAATGCGATGACCCGTCATCTCCACTACGATCAAACATGTAAAATTCGGATATTTGCATTCCCATTTAAACTGACAATTTTAATAGCAAATATTATATGAATATTTATGGAAATAATTCTGACATTTTATTCATCTTTTTTGAAAATTATAATTGAATTCCCAATTTTAAATTAAATATAATAACTGAACTTCATAGTTAGCAAGTTATAAGAAAAGTTTCTTATAATAAAAATATAAGACACTAGAAAAATTATCACGATTCCTTATAAATTATTAACATCCTTTGATCAGAAAATGAATCCATTCATCACTTCTGAATTTTTTTCTTTTATGAAATTCTACGTAACAAACACCTAAAACGTTTACTCGGTCGAGATGAATACGCTATGACAATGAAAATATATAGACTTCTCCTGAGAATCCAAACATAAAAGTTTTATTACTATAGTGTGATCATCAAATTTGATTGTAATTGGATTTTTCCAGTTATTAACAATAAACTAGATATATTGAACCAAAAAACTGAATTTTAGTATTTATTTGTTGAAATTTTTCTGCAGATGGAGTAATATCTAATATTTTTCACTCATAAATTGATCTTGTTCTTTTTTCATACAAAGGAAATTTCGTTAAAAGAATGAATTTCTTAAACATAATTACGTCCATGGCACTAAAGACACGGACAAAAAAAATCACATATTTATCAGACATCTGTTATTTTAAAGCTAAGTGAGTTTCACATGACATTTGAAGTTATCATTATAATTAACAAAACAAACGTCTTCATAAGAACGAATACGAACAGATATAAATCAATCTCATAAAAATATTTGAAAACTCATAAATTATGCAGCTAATTTGAGTGAGTTGCTTTTATCAAAAACATTTGTCATATTAAAAAGTATAAATATATTACATATTGTTATTGCTATTTCACAGTCACCATTTGATTGATAGATCGATTAGTTGTGCTAATTTGAAAAAACGAGCTTTCTAAATTTAAGATGATGAAGGTCTTGTCTAATATTCTCATTTCTGGTGGTAAAAGTTTAGAACAAGCTAGCCAACATGATAATTTTATTTCTTAATAAAAAAATGTTGGAGACTTTTTTTAGGGGAAAATTATGATAGTATATTCTTTTTCCTAATGTTATACATAAGCTGCGATGCTGTAAAAATCGGCCGATATTAGCTGCTTCTCGGTGACTATGAATGATTAGCGAATTCCAAAAATACTTCAACAAGAATATCGTGGTAACAATGGCACGTCCTGGGGCCTGAGCAGCTACCAGGCGCGTCGGTAGGCGGTGGATCACCGAACGTCCTGTAGGAATGACAGGATAGCCTTGAATATAGAATCAGAGGCCGCGAACCAGCTCCCGTAAACCCTGGTGTTATGCGTTCCGTGCCTAGGGCTAATTGGCACCGCGGTATTGGTGTCTTAACGGAGCCTCTAGTTGCCAGGTAAACTTCTAGAGTAATTTGCCTTGCCCAGTATCTCAGGCAATACTGGGTGGACTTATATTACCTGAGCTTATTAATTGTTATCTTGTGGCTGAAAAGACACAGGAAATAACAATCCTTCCTGCATCTACAGGTGATGCCTCTGAAGTTGACCTTGCTGAAAAAGACAAGTGAACTCAGAGGCTGTCTTGTAAAGGGGCAGTAATGAATCCTTCACTTGAGGTATAAATGACCTCCAAACCATCTTCTGGTGAAAGTCAGGAAGCTATCCCTAGTATGACTGACTCTCTGACCAGATGGGACTATTTCAGCAAGACCCTATCTGCTGGAAATGTCATACGCAAGAGGAAACGGCAGAGCATATCATTTATGAATGCCAGGCTCTTGCCCTCCCTAGATTAACCTCTTTAGGCATCATTGATACTAGAGAGTTACACCTAGACTCCATTAAAGGGTTATCGGACTTTATTAATAAAGTGGGAGACCCGAGCAACTGGAACTAGGAAACATTGGGTTTGGAGTTAATGGTACAAAATGCTGATAAAAGCAGAGGTGCCCAATGACATACAAACCCAATTTTAAGAAGAACAATGGCACGTCATAAACAGCTCTCGAGTGGGATATTTCAGCCGCTGAATTGGAAAATGAATCCGCTCAATTGACAGCAAAGTGAGTAACACGACTTGATTAAGTGGAACCCACGGTTCGCAGAAATGAAGCTGCTGCTAAACATGGTCTCAATCATCTCCCCGCATTCCTCAGACTAATTCAATTCTTTTCATCTGCTTGTTCCGAGAGAGCATAAAGAGCACTTCCACTAATGTAAGACTTCCTGAACAAGAGTATTAATCCAACGTGATTTACAAAAATCTTTATTTCAGCTGTCACCATAAAACAGCTTCACCGCGACTCATAAAATGTTCACACAGACTTCTTAAAGTTTATGTGCGTGTTATATTAATCAAAAATACTTTGAAACCTTGCATTCTGAATAATAGTTTTAATGTATCTCATAAAAGAGAAATTATCATATGAAATCTAGATTTTAGAAAATGTATTCATCTCTTTATCTGACGTAATTTAAAGTACGCCACTTAAAATGGTATGACTTGTTAATGCTGTATGATAATAGATAATACACTTACACACTATTAGAATAACAGATCATTCAGCAATTTATAAAATAAGTGAAACCACAACGTTTAAAAAAGAATCGACGATAGTTGACTATGGAAAAATGCGCGATTAAAGATTGCGCAATTTCTAAATAAGGTTAAAAAATCAACAGTTTGAAATTTCTAGTAGTACGAGGAATTAAATTACTAGTATAAAATTTGCACTCTAACAAATATTATATAGTTTAAAAAACCTCTAATTTTATAACAAATAAAGGAGACCCCCATGATTTAAAAACAATCAAGATTAAATAAATTTAGATAAATACCATTGGATTGCCTAATTTCTGATTTACGTAAAAAAATCGTCAGTTTGAGATTTCTACTGGTTTGTGGAACTGAATTACCAAGAATCGTGAATAATAAACTGCATTATCAAGGAAAAAATTTGCGATTATTTTCTACAGTTTAAATGTCCCTTGTATTCTGCGACCTAAATCTTCAGCTTCAATTGAAAGCAATTGAATGAATAAATTTCCTCCAGGGACTACGACTCACTAGGGAGTGAGTCGTAGTCACAAAGGAGAAAACTTAAAAATTCCCAAGCACCCACCCAAACAGAAAACATTCGTATGGAAGTCCATCATCCATATCTTGTTGCTCAACAGTGGCCAGAATCGAGCCTGAGAACTAATGCTCCAAATAGCGGTGTTCTACCAAAAGGTAACAGTGATCCCAAAAGTTTCATATATTTCTCTCTCGTCCTACACAAAAAAGCTAATTAGACTGGTGGATCTATAATTTAAAATTCATTTCGAATCACAAATAGCCACAACCGAGAGCTCAGTAGATTTAATTCCTTGGACGTCCTCTTCGTTCATCAAATGGTAAATGATTAAATATGTTTCACTGTTTTTACGTTTTCCATTATCAGAAAAACTTAACGAAATACAATAGTATTCCTCAAACTTTCATGTATTTATTATTTTAATAATTATAACAAGACTAAATGATTTTCTCTTGTTGAATTGTAATAGTTGCGGATGAAGTTATGAAAGTTATTATATATTGTTGTGTTGCAATCGCGTTTCCTCTCTTCCGTATTCTAATACATTTTTTATTGTTTATTGGCGACGTTCAGCTAAATGTGTAAACGCATACGCTGCAATGAAACAGAACTTTTTAAACAATCGCAAAAATAGTTTTGAATTCATTAAAAAAAGAAGTCACTCAATAGGAACGAAGAAAGAAAGGCATCCGAAGTCATTATTTTCTGTGAACCACCAGCGGTAACGCATGGGTAAAAAATTTTAAATGGGAAGAACACATTCTTGGAAGTTAGTTTAGTTTAGTTTGTCTCTCAACGATCATTTTTTGCACACGAGGGCTAAATAGACCGGGACCTACGGTTTAAAGTGGATTCCGAACCACTACAAACATCCATGCCCAAGGTGGGATTCGAACCCACGAACTGTTGAATCGAAGGCAAGAGCGCTAACCATTCGGCTGCCAGCTCGGTCACATTCTTGGAGCAAGAAGATTATCAAGAATATTGATTACATATATTGAGCAAGAAGAGAATGTTCCATCGTTTAAGTTTTATGTATCAGTATAACTACACACATATATAAGTTTATTAAGTATTCATTAGGGGTTAGACTACAATGACAGTGACAATAGTTGTTTCATTTTAAAATTTTTATTTTAAGTTAGCCAGAGACACACAAACACTCTGATGAAATTTTCATTTTATTCCATTCCCAATTCAATACTGATAAAATTTTGATGCATAAAAGTAAGGATTTCATTTCTATAGATAAGCATAAGTTTATTTGCATGCATACATTAATGCCTATAAAATACCACATAAATTTAATGAGTTCCATATGAAAGAATAATAACATGCTTTCTCAATGTTCACAATTTATTTTTACCATCAAGAATACATATACACACGAAAATATACATATCATGAATTGGCATTACACATTTTAGCTTGGAAATTTGAGATATAGTTTAAGCACAAATATATACATTATTACATACATGTTAAAAACATTTTTTGATAAATATATCTGTCAAAAAATTATGTATCGTAAAGTGAATGATAATTAAATGAAATTCAACATTAATAGAAAGAAAAATTTGATATTTGGCATGGATATTTCAAGATAATATCTGCGTATTTTTTATCCGTCCGAAACAAATAGATCTAGAATAAACTACATAAAATATATTCCAAAAATATCACCCCTGGATGTATGCTTAGTAAATATAGTGCATTTTATTTTGTTGGCTATCAATAATTTAAGATAACATTTGATAGCAGCTATAATTTACACAAATCATCCATAACATCAAATCTTTCATCCGTTTCTATTTGTGTACCCAGCTTCGGTGAACATGACTCATGCTTGTTCGTGAATGTACTTGAATAAAATGTGAATTAACTAAATAAAAGGCAACTTTCCTTGTCATTCATATATATATATATATGACGTCACAGAAGGAAACTTATGGCAATATTCCAAAAAATCAAACAAGATTTATCAAGCAGATTGTTAAACATTACCGAAAAGAAAATGTTTTTAAAAATTGTAATCTTAGCTTCTGTATAATTAGTCTAATATTAATATTTCAAGGTTTTCCAAGAAATTTTATAAGTCAATGAAAAACTAAGAAAGGTCACTAAAAATGTCCATTTGATTCAGATATTTAAGCACACACACACACATAAAAGTTATTCATTATTTACATTCAAGTTAATTTTTTCTTTAACTTGATTTCAAATTCTTTAGCTTGAATATTTAATCCATAACTTGAAAAATCCCTAACATAATCAATCCATTTTCAGTATTTGGTACAAATAAACTCAAATTTTATCAAATTTTAGAGATATTTTGAAAAAAGGATTTAATATTTCCAAAATAACATTTTTATCAGAGTTTAATATTTCATTTAAAATATTTAAACTTACATTAAAACAAAATTGAAATATCTTATGGATTTTTCAACAATATTAAATGTAGTAAATATGTAAATGCGGTAATGTTAACTCTAAAAATTAAGAGCACATACAGAAATATTTGGGAAAACTTTACTTATAAAAGCATTTCTTCAAGTGAAAGAGACAATAATTGACTGCATATACAGAATCTTCATGACATACTTTCAAATAACCAATATTTACTGTGGACACAATAAGTTTCACATTTATTTGTAACCGGCAGAGCGGTCGTGTTTAGCTGCAATTCATTTCTTAAATAAAATTAATGAAAGGTCACCGTTGTTCCAGAATACTGAATATAATACAGAACAAAATACGATATGAAAATACATATTTTAAATACAGGTTTTAAACTGGGTAAATGGACATAGGGTTCAGACATTTCATATACACATATTTCAATAAACAAGCGTCAATTTGATGAATAAACTGTTACATATATTTAAGAAAAAAACAACCTTTGAATGAAAATTTGATGAAATTTCATAACAAACAAGCTTAATTGATATTGGAAATAATAAATCAAGAACTTGTAAAAAATTAGTAAAACAGATTAATTTTATTAATCGCATTCAACTTGAAATTACAGTTAATCCATATTAATAATCATTTGAATATATTTATCCCAGTTTCTATATATTAAAAACGGTAGATTCGAAGAAAGTTAAGTGTAATACTCAGTGATATCAATCCCACAGAAATTGTCGAGACAAATTAACATAAAAATTCTAAACAATAAATTTAAATTATTTGATAATAGATATTGTTGTTAATTGTTCCACACACACACATACATACATATGTATACATATACATATGACTTTTAAAACAAGCGCTTTGTAAGCACCTTCCCAAAACATTGTATGGAGTCTGGAAGATTGTGAAGGAAGAATAAAAGAATATCAGCCTTCAAGTATTAAGAAAAGGAGTTATCCTAGAAATCAAGATGTAATATGATGATTAAGAGAAAGGGTTAATAAACTGAACATATTAGAGAATAAAATTCTTGTATTCATTTAATTATACATCGTTGCAAAAATCTGTGAACATCCTCTTTTTTTATGCAGAATGTCATTAATGTTCGATAGTGCGATTTCCTTTTTTTGTTTACAAAAACAATTACTCAAAAGTTTGTCTAAATTCCAATTGAACGATTGTCTAAATTCATTTATATTATTCATATTACACACAAGCAACACAGATTTTATATTATTTTATCTCAATTCTGGTGCGTGTTGATGAGAAAAATGAAACATTTTTAAAGATTTTCTAGCATGGAAGACATTGTTTGAAATAGATAACACTTTTCCATAAAAAGGAAAATCCTACAGCATTTTTCTTAGTCTTAAAATGAACATGATTGAAGTTTCTTATAATTAAATACTATAATTCTCATAATGAAAACGGAAACTAATTTCTTTTTGATCAACAGAGAATAAAATTACTTTTCCAATTTCTTTTGCTTTTTCTGTCTAGCTTATGAAACAGTGCCAAGCGCATTTCCTCACTCAGCAATATTACGAAGCTTTTCATCTGTCCATCTCATCACAAATGTTTTCGTAATCTTTTAAGTATTAACTTCCTCTGCCGCTAGTGCCCACAATTCGAAATCTCCCCAAATTACTTCCAAAGCCGTTCTACTTCAGTGCACCACTCGAAATATTAAGAGAAGACACAAAAAGATGCAACAGGTGTTAATCCAAAATACACATCCCTATCCTTGACCCTTCTTCCAAGCTATTGAGGATCTGCAGTCGTACAATAAACCGCGCCTCTTTTCTCAGCCTTTCGTCGCTGAAGCATCTATCGAACAGCGTCAAAATAAACATTCCATCCCACTCCATTGGCAACATTTTCTCTTCGACAAGAAAACAAACATTTAACAAGGGCGTGAAAGAAAAGAAACAGGTGGTACATTCTTTTAAATGAGTGTCTCGCAACGCTGGGATTACACGCTGAAATTTGCCAGGAAACTTGAGTTGCTTCCATCCAGTATTAGGATTTCTGCTAGTTAAAAGTTTTGTAAATAGAGTGTATAGAAATAATCCATTCGGGGTTTAATTAAAAGCGGCTTCATAAAATGCAACTGAATTTGAGTTGATCTCTGGGCAACTTAAAAAAACAGGCTCTTTCACGTCGAAATTTTTGGACAACAGCCTTTGTAGTTAATTTAAATTGTATTTAAAGATGATCTGAACTCATTGTAAAGTTGCTTATGTCTTGATGCAACTTTGTTCTGGAACTCCGCTTTAAAAAATGGGGAGCGTAAGATATTTTTTTAAATTATCGTCTAAGCGTTCCTGTGAATTGCAGAGAAAAATAAATTCAGATTTCTTTTCTACTTCTACATAATGTGATTTTTAAGCGATATTTTCATTTTTGAAAGCTTTCTTTTTTTTACTTCAGAGAACGTGTTTTCGATTTTTCCCACCAATCAGCTTCAATGCATTCGAAAGAGAAGGGTTTTGGTTTTGTTTTGTTTTGTTTGTCGCTCAACGGTCATATTTTGCACACGAGGGCTAATTAGACCGGGACTTACGGTTTAAAGTGGAATCCGAACCACTACAAACATCCATGCCCAAAGTGGGATTCGAACCCACGAACTGTTGAACCGAAGGCAAGAGCGCTAACCATTCGGCTGCCAGCTCTCGAAAGAGAAGGGAAAAGTAACGACTTATCACAATGAAAGCTAAATTTTAACTTATTTATACGCAAGACCATATTTGGTAAAAAAAATCCTTTGTTTGATCAAAGTTAAATAAAAAATAACAATCGTTATTTTTCCAAAGTGTAATTTTTTGGGAAGTACATAGTTTTATCTGACTCAAGCTTTAAGTAAATGACAATTAAGTAAAATAACTGTATTTGTGATACTATACTATTTTGGACATTCAAAAGCATTTATGTATTTTCAAACTATTTTAGAAATACAAAAGCATTTATTTATTTTCTTTTTATTAACCATAAATATTTTCATACATAAGAATTATATTGAACTGAAAACCAAAGGGTTAACCACTCCTCTCCCAGCTTGGCTACTTTTCTATACGAGACTCTGAAATGAACTACTTTAACGATAAACACCCAGTGCTATTTTTAAAGTTTGAATGTTTTGAAATATGATTTCATGTGATTGTTCAACAAGGTTTTCACAGACAAAGCTTATGACGTCTTATTGCAACAGACCATTGTTTCTACAAAAAACCTATTTACTATTCATTGAAGATTGATGATATCAATAACAATAATATCTAATCTGCAATTGTTTAATTAACTTAGTCACAAATATTGAAAATAATTCATTGATTCTCTTTAGATAAAAAAAAAGTCGCTTCCATTTTTTTTAATTTCCTTCTTATCTGATGAAAATGAAAGAATTGGATAAAATTTTATCTTTCACAATTGTAAATAAGAAATAGTACTATATAAAAAAATTATATACATATATCGATATATTGGGTCAATTATAAATTAATAGCAGAATTTTTCTTAGGATTGTATAATTTCTCATTGATTTGGTTTGGTTTGGTTTCTTTGTCGCTCAACGGTCATTTTTGGCACACGAAGGCTAATTACACCGGGACTTACGGTTTAAAGTGGATTCCGAACCACTACAAACATCCATGCCCAAGGTGGGATTCGAACCCACGAACTGTTGAACCGAAGGCAAGAGCGCTAACCATTTGGCTGCCAGCTCGGCCAAATTTCTCATTGAAACACGCGCGTTCAATAACATTACTTAAATAAAACAACTAAGTTTCATCCTATCTATTTTGAAAATAAATACATGTGTATGTCTCTATACTCAATGATAACTACGCATCTCCAATAATATCCAATATGGTATTTATAGAAAAATAATAGAGAGATAGTTAACATTTGAAAAATACAGTCGTAGTTTATAAATTATACTAAATTTATTTAAAATGCCAATGCTGTTATTTATTTTTATTTTAAATTATGTGACGTGAACTTTCACGTCAATTTCTGCATCTTTTCTTAAGAGTTTTTATTCTTACTATGTTATAAATTTCAACAAAATTCTTTAATCTTGGTTATGTATCATGACCCAATATTCAAACAAAACCAGGTCTCCTGGCAAGTTAAAAAAAATTCAGTTTGATTTTACAGCTGACAAAAGATGTCAAATGTCAACTATGCAGGATTATTCAGAATAATGTGTTATTTATTTATGTACTGCATGAAAAGGGAAAATTATAGAAGACTGATACTCTGCAAAAAAGTGTTTGCCATCGTCTCAGCTCGGCAACCGTGACCATGGACGAAGCTGTGTTTGCTAAGGAATGTTTGCAGTCAAATTGGAAGCAAGAAGAGACTGCGGAAGCTGTGATTATTTTAAAACGAAAAAAGACTTTCTTTAAAAAATGTCTTCGCTAATTATTAATAATACATGTAAGTATTGCTGAAATTTTTATTTCTTAATCAAAGTATTTCTTCTTAAGTAATTTATAAACATTAACAAGTCAGAAATAAAATATTTATATGCATGTGAATTCATTATTACCCCTATTTTAGGTTCTTAATTAGTAATCATTTAAAAACTCACCAAGGTTGTGAGCCCTTGAATGCCCGAGACGCTGATGGGCATTAGTTATCCCGGTTGAAGATTTCAGAAATCTGACAAGCTCTCCTTAAAAAGAAATTTTTCCCGCAAATTTAAAACTTCAAATAGCACCAACGTAAATTTAAGAATATTATGTTTCTTTCCTTATTCATTTTCATAGAGGTCAATTACGAATTTTCACAAGTGAGTTATTTCATTGCCCTGGGAGTTGCATTTCTTTCGGGGTTCTGAAATCATCTGCAACTTCATTTCTTTTTTCCATGCAAAAGCATAAAATGCATGTATTTAATTACTTTGAATAAACAATAAACTACTACGAAAAATCTGGATATCATTATGCAAATGGCTTTGTTAGAATTAAACTTTATTTTTAAACTAAACTACATATTTTTTTAATTTGCTTCTAAATTTCTCAGTATGAGAACATTGCCAAGAAGTAATTGAGGACCTGTGAACCAATAGCTTAAGGGACAATGTTTGGCATTTTAAAATTAATTATATATAATTTATTCTTTAATAGTTTTTAACTTATATTCTAACTATCAGAAAAGTGTCTAGTGAGTTTTTGCTATGTGATACAATAAAAAAGGAAATTTGACTTAAGCAATGAGAGGAATTCCAGTGTTAAAGAAGTATACTTTCAGCTCACTGAAAAAATGAAAAGAACAAAGCCATAAATTAGGACTCAATTTTTGGGACGGAAGTAACAAAATTCTTCTGAAGATAATATCACGTCAAATATACCGCAAGAGATTTTACGACGAAATTAAGATTTTCAGAAACAAGTGTATTTCCTAAAACCTGAACAATGGAATACTTGGAAATGAATCAATTATAACCATCAATTCATCACTTAAAAAGCTATCAAAAAAGTAGAAACTCACTCTAAACCTTTTCTTTTTACGAAAATCACAAACAAATCAGATTAATAAGTGATAACATATTTTCTACCTGGATATAAATAAATTAAATAGAATCTGATGAACAAACGAAAATTAATAATTGTATAATTAAAATCTGACTATTTCTATGTTAAAAATAGTATTTCTAAAAAATTAAATTATCAAAATGGGTTATTTCTATCTCGTTCCAAGGAAATTACTTCAAAAAAGCTTCAATAAACAGGGAAATCAGTTACACACAAATTCGAGTAAAAATTCCATCCTGTTCAATTTACAAATACGAGCAAAAATTCTCTTTTGTGCCGCCCCATTTATTTATTTATTAAGATTACCCGAACTAGATGACTTATTCAGTCGATTCAAGCAATGAAAGTTAATTATGATGTGAGAACAATTCTGCTGTTTGGTCCAAGCGACATTGAAGTTCGGAATTCTACCGCCAGAGAAATAAAATCTTGGAAAGTGCAGTTCTCGAAACGCGGAACGAATCTCATTCGTGACTTTTTGTTCCGAATGGAGAGAAGGCGTCGTAAAAAACGGATTATTCTTTCGGCAAATTTTAAAGTTGGCTTCTTTTTACGCATTTAGTATAATGCATAAACTGCGGAGAAAGTGATTTATGAACAAATAGAACGATAACCTTTTCAAACAGGTTACTGAACCTTAATAAATTCAACTGTTGTTTCATAGCGTTTTTTTTTTTAAATTTCTTTAATATTTCAAGCAGAAGAAAAACAAAAAAATTAAATTCTAATTTTACCTTTAAAAGTACTTAAATATATTTATTAATAAAAATTATTATCCAAATCCACGTTCCTTTTACTTCTTTTGATAAACTGGTTTAAGAAAAAAATTTGATTTGAAAAATTAAATTACTAAAAGTGAGTACTAAATTTTCTACGTACTTAACAAATACAGGAATTATAATAGTTTTCTTTAAATTTTTTTTCTGTTGATAATATCATACTATTTTTCCAACTGTGTATATTCTTATTGTAATGTCGCAATTATTTAATTTTTCACAATTTCATGGTATATTTTCATATTATATGAGAGATTGAATTATCAATACCAAAGATATCACAAAAAAACGTCTTATTAAACTGAGTCAAAACTTTGAAAATATATGAAAGACAAATATATACTAGTATTTTAAAATTAAAATAAACTTCAATCAATTTGGATTTGTTTGTTTGTCGCTCAACGGTCCTTTTTTGCACACGAAGGCTAATTAGACCGGGACCTACGGTTTAAAGTGGATTCCGAACCACTACAAACATCCATGCCAAAGGTGGGATTCGAACACACGAACTGTTGAACCGAAGGCAAGAGTGCTAACTATTCTGCTGCCAGCTCGGCTCAATCAATTTGGAAATCATAATTCCAGAAAATATTACTTTTCTGGATATTTTCTGGAATCATGACAAAACTAGTAAAAAAAAAAGATTAGTAAACTTGTATCAAGATATTTTATTTCCAAACGTGCATAAAGAGATTAACTTTGATTGACTTCACATTTCCAATCTCCAGTTATAAATCAAGGGACTTAAATAGTTATAGAGGTTCGTCATCCCTTTTAAACTAAGTCCCGGCCTAATTAACGCTCATAAATAAAAAATGACCGTTGAGTGACAAACCAATTAAATCACTCAATGCTGAATAATTTTCTACTTACTTTTTGACGACATAAATTTTTTTATATTTATTAATATTAATTCAATTATTTATTCTGATTAAAATTATACAAGTAAAAATAGTTTATTTCTTTTCTTTTGGAATAATTCCTAGTTAATTGGTGATTTGGACAGGTATCGTAAAATTTCAAGTCTCTAACGGAATAAAATTACTAATACTCAGCAAAAATATTCCCGCTCTTCTAGACGAGTAAGACAAACATGAAATAATTGCTGAAATTCCAGGATTCTTCATGCAACATTTTAATGCAATTAGGAAACTTGTTATACTACTGTTGTTACTACTCTTTGTTACTTAGAAGCAACGACGCGTTAGTAATTTTGTAATATTTCTAATTAGTGCTATAAGTCAAAAAAATTGTACTCAAAATTGATATGCCGTTTATTCTTTGCGCACGAGGGTTGTTGAGACCTACTCTAAGAGGATTCCGAACTGCGATAAGCACCCAACCATAAGGTAAAATTCGAACTGTTGAACATTTGTCTGCCAGTTGGGCTACTTGAAGTTGATTTCACACAATCCAACACTTTTAGACGCTATTATAAGTATGCCATTTGACATTTTTTTAAACTTAAGAGTACATAAATCATTTTGTGGAGTAGATGGTTAGTTGTAAGCTACGAACATTGAATTAATAGTTAGTAAAACCTGTAAGATTTTGCACTTCAGAAACACCATTAATGTCAAAAATGATTTTTATTCTTCTTAATATTAGGAAATTATCAGAAAGAAAACAAAAGGCGAATTCACGAATATTTTCTGCAAATGATACAATGAATTTTTATTAAAACTTATATTAAAAAGATGAACAAATAGCAGTTAAAATCCATATTGACTATATGCGTTCATTAATTTAATAGTTCTCTGAAAAAGTTGCTTCGAAGCTGTTTTATATTTCGCAGCTAATTGTAACTCTTTCTCCGTGTCATTTTTCTGATGGGTCAGCAAAAGGAAGGTGGACAAATCCAATTCATTCAAGAGGTTTGGTTTGGTTTGGTTTGTTTGTCGCTCAACGGTCATTTTTTGCACACGAGGGCTAATTAGACCGGGACTTACGTCTTAAAGTGGATTCCGAACCACTACAAACATCCATGCCCAAGGTGGGATTCGAACCCACGAACTGTTGAACCGAAGGCAAGAGCGCTAACCATTCGGCTGCCAGCTCGGCTCATTCAAGAGGAGTAGAATCCACAATAATCCAAGTAAAATTGACAAATGCGTTTAAATACTTGTTTTTTTAACTGATAACTACAACATCTTGCAATGAATTATTTTATTTAAATTGGATAAAAGGCGTATAGACTGAATCAACCACATTTTGGATATTTTATTAATACTAATTAGTAAACAGAATTAGAGCCGAAGATCTTTTAACATCCACCATGAAAAACTGTTACTGCGGGATGGTTTTTCATAAGAAGTAGCCTGGACAACGCAGAAACACCTAAGCATCCATCAAGACAGAGTCTGCAGAAAACGCACCTGTAGTTGTTCAGCAATGGCTTGGATCGAATTCAGCAATATCTATTTTCTAAAAACATCAATCCTACCGCAATCCTGCGATGCTCTCCAGCTACATCTTAGCTAATGCATGTCTATGGATTGCAAGACCCTAATAAGGAAAATCATATAGTTTGCTTTCTTGAAAAACTCAATGACTATCATGCTGAAAGAACTCATAGATGTAGTAGTCAACCTAGTTCCTACTCAATGTTAGCAGGCCTATTTTTCAAAAAAATGGGTGGTAGCGGTGTAACCATACGAGACTGGAATTGCTAAACGGAGAGAAAATAACACAAGTTGTGACCACCAAAAAATAGTTCTCACAATAAAGCTAGAGAGAAAAAACTCTAAAAACAGAACCTTTACTATGGGTAATAATCACTACACAAATATATAACTTTATGCTAACGCGTTTTGGTAGTTTTTCAAAGTCTTTGGTCCAGAAATTCGGTGGCTGAGTCTATAAGGAGATTCATTCTCATTGCGGACGTCCTCTGCGAGGTCGAAAATAGCACCAGCAATATATAACTGGAGGTGTGAAAAATAAAAATCAGAAGGAGCGATGGTAGGCCTATATAGTGAATGCGGCAAAGCATCCCATTCGAGCTTTATAGTCCAGCTAGAGAATGCAGACATATGTGATCTTACATTATCTTGATGCAAACTGTACTGCCTTCAGCCGAAACTCAGTTTGGATTTGATAGCAGCTCCAACTCGTACAAGCATCTCGTGCTACCGATGGTATTACAGTTTTCCAGACACTCTGTTAATACCAAATACAAAGCAGGATTTTTCTGTCACTCATATTGCACCGTCTGATGCTGCTCACGGGCCCTTTTCTGTTATAGAATAAATACACTTTTTATCACAGATGACGAGCCGGTCCAGAATTGTTTTTCCCTGCGTTGATATTCGACTAGGTTAGTAAAGGTCTGAATTTTAACATCGTGTTTATGCGATGCATAGAGCGCTTAATGGACTTAGCACAAACGTCTAACTTTTTAACTAGCTCTCAAGTGGTTAAATAGATTTTCTTTCACAAAAACAACAGGCTGGCCTCCTCAACATAAATAGGTCATCCAGGGAGCTCCGCTTCCTGAATGTCATATAGTCTATGTTTTTGAACTCTCAATAACAAACCTTCACAGAGTCACGTGAAGCAACAGCAGCACCCAAACCTGCATATATGGTTTGGTGACAAATTGTAACTATTTTGCGACTGAAATGGATTGGTTTGTTTGTCGCTCAACGGTCATTTTTTGCACACGAGGGCTAATTAGACCGGGACTTACGGCTTAAAGTGGATTCCGAACCACTACGAACATCCATGCCCAAGGTGGGATTCGAACCCACGAACTGTTGAACCGAAGGCAAGAGCGCTAACCATTTGGCTGCCAGCTCGGCGACGCGACTGAAATGGAAGTAAATAATGGTTTAAATCTGGTAGTACGATAATTCCACTTCAAACATCTTGTACATAGTGATAATGATATGTTTTTACAGATCTCACAACATGTTTAATTCAAGTCTCCTCCTTTTAAATATCAAAATATAATATGACAGAACATAAACGAACAGGCCAAAATCAACTGTTGGCGCAGATGATATTGGCGGTGGTGGAAAAATTTCGCTACAACTCGGTACCTGCATTTATTTTTTTAACTGTTTTAAATATTTTATAAAATAAGCTTACTCCAAATTTATAAATCATTACTGTGGAAACATTTATGATTGAAAGTTACACTAACAGCGATACACACACACAATATAGCACAAAAATAAAAGTATAACTAAGTATAAGATGTTTGACTATCCTTCCCAAGTCCTGCTTGCTGCCTCATCGTGGCATCCCAGGGCAGAGTGAGCGAATTACGTCGTGGGTTTACTGTTGATAGGGTACGCTAGGCGAGAGGGCATTCCATTATGTCTAGTAAAAATGAGAAGGTAGAAAAACCTACTTTTGGTGTCCCACGTCCGTGGACCAACGAAAGCTGCTCTTTTCCCTCCTTCCTTCCACATACCACAAAACAATCTCTTGCATGTCTTCCGGGAGAGAGGAACTTCCCGTAGGGGCACTGGTACATGGCAGAACAGGTTTTCCCAGCCCATATTATCAGGTACTTGGGTTTTACGGTTTTCAAGATTTTAAGGTTCCATAGTTTTTCAAATTTTTTAGAAATTTTTTGTCTTATGGGAATGATGTAGCAACGCTACATCATCTGAGATTAGAAACCACAAAAGCTTGACTACTTTTGTCCTGTCCACTAAATACGATTCAACCATACATTGTTCTCGAATGTGTTAGGTAACGGGCTCAATAGATAATCGAGTCAAAGATCATCGTGCCAAGATCGTAAAGAAAGTAAAAAATTAAAGATTTAAAAACGCCCCCCTCCCCAATTGGTCATTTGTGTTGTAGATCAGGGATTCTTAAACTATGGGTCGCGACCCCACTTGGGGTCGCATAGCAAAATTCTGGGGTCGCGAGAGATAAAAATACAATTTAACAGAAAATGTTTTTTAACTTGTAAAATTATTGTTATAAAGATAAAATAACAATTATCGTAGATAAATATATCATAAAATCTTCCAGTTCGGAAAGATTGTTTGTACCTGCATTTCTATTAAGAGTATTATAATACTCTTAATAGAAATTCAGGTACAAACCGAAAAACCGAAATGATCCTGAGAAATATTATCAACAAAATTTCTAGGTATTATTGCTGAAGAAACTATATAAACATTTCGTTTTATTCTCATTTAGCTATTGTTTGATTGTGAACGAAGTGCATGTTATTCCGAATTTGTCAGCTTAAAAAAAATTTTCCATTTATACTCGTATATTGTTGGATCTACCACCAGCCAGTCAATTGAATTAATTTTTTTTATCAGTGAAAGTAGTAGTGTTAAGAAAACATTCCACCAAGATTTGATTTGTTATGCAATAAAAAACAGGCACATCCATCTCATAAAATTTTTAACTTATACTTTAATTTAATACTTACCACGCAACTACTTGAATATATTCGAGAGAATTAAGACAGTCAGAATCCACTTTTATTTTTGAAACTATTATAAATACAATTTTATAATTTTTTGTGCAATTTTTAATTTTAGATTTTTGTATGTTTCAAAACGAATTCTAAACTTATATATTTTTTATATGTATATTGTTACCTAATAAATAAATCATCAAAAATATTAATTTATTTTTCTTTTATATTTGTATGGGGTCGTCAAGAAACTCGCAATCAGAAATGGGGTCGTGAATTACAAAAGTTTTAGAAGCCCTGTTGTAGATAATGTTTCGCTGTTAATCTGTTACTAGTAACACCCAAACTTTTCTCACGGTATGTGAAGAATAAATATTCAGTGCATGGATACTGGAATGCTCATTAAATTTTTTTACGACAGAGTCTCAATTTTAAATCAAAAAGCAGTAAACTTTTAACTCTTTCTAACCAGAAGCTTTTTTTAGATTGGCAGTTTTCATGCCAATGCAGTTTTTCATGCATTTGTCTCAGAAACTAAAATTTTCTAATCAGAAACTATTGTAGTTGCATTTCTTTTTTTGATATACAATGTACAGAAATCTAGAAAAGTACAAAATAAGAATCTAAACATTTACATTAATATTTCTTTTTGACATAAGATGTAATTTTATGCAAAATTGAAGTAGTGAATTTGCTTCACTAAAATTTCGTTTCGATATAAATCTCTAACGAGAAAAAGAAATTTCAAATGTCACAGTTTAAAAATATTGTGGAAATTAAATGCAGGAGTCGGGAAACATTAAGTTCTAAAAAAACTATGTTCAATTTTCTGTAAATTGCACATTAAATGTTCTTTAAAAAATTCTAATTTTCTCATTACTTTGATCTAATTTTTAGTGTCTCACCGGTGATTTGTTTAATGAGGCAAATATGTCTTCGTCACTTGACCAAATCTTAAAGCCGAGGTATGGTTAGCAGTCTTGCCTTAGGTTTACAGTTTGTGGGTTCGAATCCCACCTTGGGCACAGATGCTTGTAGTAGTTAGGAGTGCACTTGAAACCGTAGGTGTCGATCTAATTAGCCCTCATTTGCAAAAAATGACCGTCTAGTAACAAACCAATTAAATCACAAGAAAGTGCTAAATAATATTTTTTCAACTTGTTCGAACTGAGGATTCGACGAGTCAATTCCGGTGAACGATAAATAAACGAACGAAATTTTAAATTACACAACCACAAAAACGCACAGCTAAAAATCCACTTCAATAATCTATCTTTCAGATTCTTAATTAAAAATGCATAACACAATGAGCAGCCTGGTGAAAAAAAGGTGTTCTTGTGGCCAGAAGAGGCGGGTTGGATATTTGACTCTATTGGAAACAATCTTGCTGGGAGAGCCAAGTGTATTAAAAGTTCTATAAGATCTAATGTCACTTCACTGGTATAGCATAGAATGTTGCGCTTGCCATCTCACGTGATGACCTCGTCACTTGGCTATGGCTCAAAATTATGAAGCAGTTGACAGGCTTCGGTTGGCAAAAGTAGTCCACATCGATGCGCAATAATCTTAAATTTATATGCAACACGACGCCTAGTTATTTTTGTATCAGCTTGTGCTTTTATTTTTACTGGATTTTTCAGTGCTGTTTAGAAAGAACGTCTATGGACTTTGTTTCTAAACAGTACTAAATTCAGGTTTTACACTGATGGGGAAATTTACTAACACCAGATGACTAAAGTTTTCAACCCCATAAGTACTATGAGGAAAAATCTTATATATATCAAAATGCCACATAGCTTTATAATTCAAACAATAATAGTTCCGAAATAGTCATAAGAACTATCGTTGACTTAAGTAAATGATATCAAACAATACAACAATTAGATGGTTCCTACTCACTACAGTCATGGTTTTTCCATCTATAAGAGAAAAATTAGAAAAGATTTCCATTTCATGTTTGCAACAACTGACCCTTTAGTTGTCAGGAAATTCTCTTTATACTTTATGTTGATAGAATTTGTTTAAGATTTATTCCATGTGATTAGAGCAACCCACAAAAATTTTCATCGCTCTGTTAATAGTTAAGAAATATTTCATACAACATAAATTGCTATAACCTCCAATTAAATCTAAAATTTGAGAATTTTGATGGAATTGAAATTTAATTGAACTGTTATCAGCAAATTACATTCCATGCTGTAAATGTTGCAGTTATGTAACTAAAATTATTTACATCATGAATAACTGATTTAAAACAGTTCATAATGAAACCAATCAGAAAAAATTTTGTACATGGCAAGCGCACTGGCTTTTAACTTGATTTTCTAGCTTTAGACTTCGATGCGAAATCGGTTTCTTAAAAAGAAATGGCATTCAGTTATAGGTATACATTTCGAATATTAATTTCCAAGTTATAATAAAAATTATTATAAATACATAATTTTGAATGATACAAGATTAAATGAACATACATTTTAGTTTCTGGCAACTTAAGAACTTTAAATTCACAGAAGTACTGGTTTTTCACACTGTCTTCATAAAAAATGTAGCTTTCAGTGATTTAGTGACTTAATTTTCTGATTTTCCATTAAATTATATATCCTTATGTGCAGACAATTTCTATTTAAAGCAATTACAATTTTTTAAAAAATAAAAATTTATTTAGTTATTTTGGGACCCTTGAGTAATTACATATTTATATTTGAAGATTTTGTTACTTTTATCTCCAAATTAGGAAACTTCTATTTTAATATTACATTCACATTTAAGAAAGAATTTTAAGAAATCACTGCCAGATTCAAATTATCGACTACGTATAAAATTTTCCTCAGGTTTTAAATTACACTAATGAATACGTAAATATATTTAGTGAAATAAATAGTGTTAAATAAACATTAGTTCAATTTCCAAAACCTTCAGTAAATATGTTTATTTTACGTTGTATCATTTTAGATATTCATAGAAAAATTACCCAGTGTTTAAAGTCTCAGAATCTGAATGCATTTAAAGAAATTATTTCTTTAGATTTTTTTCTGCATTTTAATCCTGACTAAAATATAAGTATCTTTATCTCCCTTACTTTTTCCTTAAATAAATATAAAAGTCCAATTTCGCAAAATTTTATTTTTGGAAAAATGTATAAATTTAATGGTTTTTTTTCAAAAAATAAAATTTATTTTCAAGGAAAAATCTGATTTAGTTTAACTATCTAAAACCATGCATTTAAATTTTAATTATAATAAAAATTTCCTTTAATTAACTAGATGAAAAATTCTTAAAATAAGTATTCCAATTAATTATATTCTTCCATTTCTATTTAAATGTTGACTATTTTAAATAACATTTTTCCATGAACAAAATATAACTTGATGGAAAAAGCAATCGAAAAAATGTTCTTGCTTTGTCAAAATATTTTTGAGATTTATTGAAACTTAACATTTCACAAATAATTTAGCAATTGTAGATTCACAATGGTGAATTTATTAAATCACTTTCTTGAGAATTCAGTTGGTATGGATATAAAATCCCCGTAGTGATTGGAATCTACTAAAAAGAAGTTATGACTATTGTTCACTTCTAAATGCTTAATAAATAGTAATAAATTATGTAAACCATACAATTTCCGTTCACACTAATTTAAGAAAGTAAAACAGATACGGAGTCTTTCCTACCTGAACCACTGTTTATCCTTTTTACTGTTGAACCGAAACCTGCTACCTCCACATGACAATACAATCCCCATCGGCCCATCTGATCGCACAACTTTGCCCACAACCTGTCACTGAAGATGTGAAGGTGAGCAGCAGAAAGAAAAATCCTCCGACTCACATTCGATAGGAGTAGTTCTCGCCATCGCCGATAGATGGGGTGAAAGAACTTGATATTGGAATTTTCTCTTTTTCACCTTGAATGGAAATCGTTTTTTCAACAGCAATTTCTACTCGCATTTCTGCACAGAGCCGCCTCTAGCTCGAAGATAAGAATAAATTGAGGTGCATCCATAAATTATCATTCACAAATCAATAGCTAGATCTTTTTGCTCTTTTGTTTTTGTTTCTTTTTACCAATGACAGGAAATAAATTTATACTATTCTGAGGCAGAATAAAAGAAAATATGCATTTTAATATTATTCCCATTATTCATTCTTCTTCACTTCATTTCAGTCACTAGGTCAAAAAAATTCATGAAAAAGAATAAATATAAAATATCCTACTTGGGTAAAAATAGATTATGAAATATTTAAATTCAATTATAATAAAAAAAACATTTTTCATTTATATTTCTTACCACAGAAATAAAAATTCAAGACAATGGAAGCTTTATACAATATGCTGAAAAATTCACATATCTTATTAATTATACCTCAACTAATAAAAGTAATTCCTTTTATTTCATATTTAAGATTATAATGCAGAAATTAAATTCTTAATATTAAAAGAATTATATTATCCACGTTTGATAAAAAAAAAAAAAAACTTATGAAAATTAAAATATATTAAATTAATTTAAATCAAAATCAAATTACAATATAAATTGAAAAAGTGAGTACGGTTTTCATTAAAATTTAAAAGTAAAATTCAGATTTCGTTCTGCATGAACAAGTCTCAGTCATTTTTTGTTCAATATGACCTGTTTATATTGACCAAAAATATGATATATATTAATCTAATTTAATTTCTGGTATTTTAAATGAATCTTATTTAAAAATATGGAAATTTAAAATATATTCTTATGCCTAAATTTTAATTAATAATAAATAGATGCAAAATACACAGTCGGAGATAATAATTTGTCATTTACTTACTGGGATCATAATATTTAAATTATTTTTCATATTAACTCAAAAAACTACCAATATGATAGAATAATACAATCAAGCATAGAATTCTTGCACTTTACCTTATCTTAAAATTACATTTAAATTTATAAAAAGAATAATTTCAATAAAAAATTTCTCTTTATTACTATCAGATGTTTCTAATATGGATTTCTTAGACGCCCTGTAAACATTCGATAAATATTTCTCAGATATTTTTATAGATATTCTGTTCTATACGTAGAATAGATATTATATAAAATGTATTCATTATAAATACTTAAATCGATAATAGTGAATTTCAGGAAACAATTTTAAGAAATACGATTTTATAACTAAAACTACTTACTTGTGAAGTACAATATTTATTAATATTTTACAAACGTATATTCATAACGAAATTATTCCTCTAAAAATTTATTTTATTTGAAAAGTATTTACAATGACACAAACAATTGAGGATACACCTTACTATTACTTGATAAATCCAACTTTCAATCGAAATAACACATTAATTAGATGTGCAAACGTAATTTTATTCTTAGACATAACAAAAGATTTAATTAACTGTAAAAACAAAGAAAAATCAACGACAAAATTTTAAAAGAAAAATTTTCAAATTCATTTCAAATAAACATAAGCAGATTTCTACCTCAGACAATGAAATTTTTGTGTTATATCGTATACAAAAACAGCGTCAATATTTGGTTGCATGTCCTTTGGCTTTTATAATATTCTTCAAACGTCTTGGTATCGATTCGACCGATTTTTTGGTGGTATCTGGAGATATTTTATCCCCTTCTTCTTGTAACACTTGCTTTATATGGGCTTTGTTCCTAATTTGGTGTTTTTGGACCGCTGTTTCGAGTGTGGCACACAAATTTTCTATAACATTGATGTCAGGGGACTGTGGTGGTGTGTACAATTGCTGTTTACAATGAAAGACACCACATTTTGACATTACGTGTCGTATGTTTGGGGTCGTTGTCATGCTGGAATATAAAATTTCCATCTAAACCCAATTTTTTTGCACTTTCTTTAAGATTGTTGCGGAGTGTATCTATATAAAGATTATGATCCCTTATGCCATCTATAAAGACTAAATTTCCTATCCCATTTGAAGCCATACAATCCTTAAACATGACGGAGCCACCACCATGTTTACCGGTAAAACATAAATTTTTTGGATCCAAAGCTGTGTTCGGCATTCTCCAAAAGCTCCGACGATAATCGCTTCCAAAAATGTTGAATTTCCTTTCATCACTAAATATAACTGTCTTCCAAAAGTTATCTGTCTTCAATTGATGAGTTTTTACAAACTCCAAACGCTTTTTATGATTTTATAAACTTATAAATGATTTCTTTCGAGCTACTCGACTGTTATAGCCAGCATGTCTAATCACATTTCTCACAGTTTCAGCACTTACACTTTTGCCCATTATTCGAG
Source organism: Latrodectus hesperus (assembly GCA_037975125.1). Lineage (NCBI taxonomy): Eukaryota > Metazoa > Arthropoda > Arachnida > Araneae > Theridiidae > Latrodectus > Latrodectus hesperus. The sequence goes on from JAJQOW010000153.1 coordinate 28,308, forward strand.
AAGTTTCTGCAGCTAGTTTGACTGCAAGTAGTTTAGGATCAATCATAATATCTTACAAAATATTTCTCTTTTGACTACATCACTCAGAATACTTTTCCTTCCTCTTTCGATTTAAATTTTCAATTAATTCATCGCTTTTAAATCTTCCAATGATTTTCTGAACTCAAGAGTGAATTCGACCGACAATTTCAGCTATTTCACGATAAGATTTTCCTTTCTTAAATAACCTTATTATCAATTTTCTTTCATCAATACTGGGTCTTTCTCCGAGGAGCCAATTTTTCATTTAAATTTGCGACTTTAAATTCATAAAATCAACTTCAAAAGAGAAAAATAACAGTCGAAAAAGTTCAAGATAACGTTACCCAAACTTTATTAATATAATAGCAATCAGAATAAAAATTTAGTGGTAGTTAAACAAAAATTTCATTGGTTTCATGCTCAATTTTTTGAGGTAGAAATCTGCTTTTGTTTATTTGAAATGCCTCTGAAATTTTTTTCTTTTACAATTTTGTCATTGATTTTTCTTTGTTAATTAAACCTTTTGTTATGTCTAAGAATAAAATTATGTTTGCACTTCTAGTTAATGTGTTATTTCGATTGAAAGTTGGATTTATCAAGTAAAATTAAGGTGTATCCTCAATTGTTTGTGCCCAGTAGTTCGTGAAATAAAAATTTTCCAAATAAAATAAATGAAAAGAATTTAGTAATTTTCCTTACATTTTGTAATTTATTAGAACAGTGTAATTCGCATTTTACTATTGTGGAATCTTAGAGATGGACGTAAAAATATGTTTAGACACAAAAATCGAAGAAATGCTGTGCACAGAAAAGACACAATTTTCTTTGGGATTTGAATATGCAGGTGCAATAAGGAAAGTGAAACAATTATATCATTATATTCATCGGTGCGACACATGTGCATTTAGATCTCTTCTCGATAACTTCGAGCTTTGAGAGTAAGCTTGAAAAAATTCGGTTTCCAATGTATTTGGAAATTTACGAAGAAATAAACTCTCATCTCAATATTTGTTTTTAAAAAAACTTTAGATTTTGAGAGGTGATGAAGTATGTAGGTAAATATTATGTGAGATTAAATCCCTCTTTCATTTCTTATTCTTGATTTTCTTTTTCTTTTTTTTTCAGTCATTAGTTGTTTAGTATTTCAAAAAAGTACTAGAGATAAATATATTCTAGTACTTTCTTGAAATACTAAATTTTCAAAGATTTCTCTCATGCATCCAATAAATACATTTTTTGTTTTACTTGATTTAATTTTAATCAAATAAAAATGTATGAAAAATGAGCTGAAGAAAAAATGCTTTTTAACAATTAACGCTCCAACTCGCTGGCTTTCGAAAAATATGGCTGCAATTTCAAAACATGCACCTTACTTTTGGGCGGGGAAAATTGAGCGATTCGGAAAAAATAAACATACTAGAGTTGTTTTTATTACAAAATTTACTTTTTAATCAACTTTGTTTAAAATTCTGTTTTGCACCATGAAAGATCTCATGTATAAAGCAGCTAAAAGCAAATGATGTGAGAAGTTTGAAAATTCTCTTCAATTAGGAAGTTGCTAAGTACGAAAGGCGGCCTTCACACGCGTTTTCATGCATTTCCCAGCAGCGGTAGATTGGAAAAGCCGCAGTTTCGCCGCTGTGGCCAAAAAAAATAGGCTTTTCCAAAAATCAAAAAAAAGCTGTAAATTTGCTATTTTTAAAAAAAAAATATTCTACGGTAGGAATGAAATAAGAGGGGAGATCTGATGACGCACATATTTTTTTCTGTTCCCAGCATTACGCGTTTATGATCATTTTGGAAGGGAAATTCCATTCTTAAAGTGAGCAAAGTTCTGTAACGGTGTGCATTGCCAGATAAACAATTTTACAGTAAGTTCAAATCGATTTTCATTATGTATTAAATTATAATTATAAACCCTTAATCAAATTTTTAAATTAAATCATCTATGTTTCAAATAACCATGAAACCAACATTCTTATAAAATTTACTGCATTCTGCCATTCATTCATTTTGTTTTTTTCATTATTGGTTGAAAATAATGAGAAAAACAAAACAGTTAAAAAAATGTGCAAAAAGTACAATAAACTCTATTTCATATGCAATATTTTCAATTAAAAATTAAAATAACTATAAATGATCTCAAATTATAAACAAGAAGACACATGGAATAGCAGTCAAGAAAGCATTAAAGCGATGATGTTTCGGAGAAAATATTTTTCAAAAATTTTCTTCTTGAGCTTGCAAAATTCATAAAAATTATTACGATATCGATTTATTAAATATATAAATATGCATCAACATACATAAATATATATTAAATATGTATCAAAATTGTTATGATATTGATTTTGCTTTAATAAGTAGAATATGTATATACATTGACGTTGTGTGTATGTGAAATTCATATCATATGTATAATATATTGGATTAAAAATTGGAGAGAAATAACTAAAAATGCTCTCAAATTATACACAGGAATAGATTTACAATAGAAATAAAAGAAATATTAAAGAGGTGATGTTTGTGAGAAGTCTTTTTCTTCAGGAATCATTTTTGAGTGTTGCAAAATTTATGAAACCATCATTACAATTAAGGTATCGATTTACATTAATAAGTAGAACATTTATGCTTCGTATTTAATGTGAGTACTTTATAAATTTAGTGAATTTTTAAGATCCACATAAAACGTTAGGTAACAAAGAATTACATTTTGTGTTTGAAACTCATGTTACAAAGGTAAATATGCTCACTTTATACACACATTTCAGAGCGAATGTGTGTGTGTGTGTGTGTGTGTGTATGTGTGTGTGTGTGTGTGTGTGTGCGTGTGTGTGTGCGTGTGTGTGTGTGTGTGTGTGTGTGTTAGTTAGTTAGTTAGTTAGTTCGTTAGTTATTTAAAATCTTTAATCTAACATTTAATTATTATAGAAAGCAAATTTCAACATAAATCATCTAAAACAAATGTTTTATAACTGGGCATTTTCTGAAAATTAATTATTAATCAATTATTGCTTCTTCGTTTTTTTTATTTTATTTTTTATAATTTAGCTAAAGTATTTTTAAAATTGTTTGATGCTAGCTAATATTACTATAAGCATCAACGAAGTCATCATAGTTCTCTCAAGACTTGCTAGCGGTCATATTAAGTGCCTCACTTTCAACGAGGGCAGGAAAACTTTCGTCACCTGCCCACGGCCAACTAGACTAGACAACTAGACTAGTGCCAACTAGTCTAGTTGGCCGTGACCTGCCCCAAGTGCCAAATTCATCAGGCTTCTCCTGAGCATCTTTTGGATTGCATGGGTCTCTCTAGGGAGGATTTCTTTAGCAATCCTCTTTTAGTCTTCGACTTCCTTACAGTCAACGAACTTGTGGATCTAGTCTGACTCCGTCAGACATGGAGGATAAGCAACAACAACAACTATAAGCATTTTTCATAATTAAATATGAATATTAAAAACTGTAGTTTAAGTCATAGATATTAATACCTCTTAGAAAATTTGTAGTAAGAATACAATTCTGCATCAATGAATACAGATTCAAATTAATGATTATCAAATTTTTTGGTAACTCATATCAGATAACTCTGATATATTTTATTGATGTATTCAGCGATAAGTTCTGTGAATAAACAAAATATAAAAAATTGCTGTCTTTAAAAATATTTTAAGAAAAGAGCGAAGATTTCTTTACGGAAAAGTACTAATTCAATTTCAGTTGCTGTACAAGGGGAAGTGCCTCTGCTTTCTATAATGCGATCCCTGAGCCAGTAAATGTTTAGGAATTTTCAAGTTTTTTTCCCCCTCAACACGAGAATAAGGCTTATTGCTTATAAAATTCTTTCTGAAACCAAAATAATCAGAAAGTTCAAATACTTTTCGATAGATTTTGGTTTTTAGGTTATCTTTTACAACACATTAAAATTTGTAAGAGAGATTAATATATTTCTTTGTATTAAAAAAACATTCCAATGACCATAATTAAATAACTTACTAAAAAATGTTTCACATAAACAAAAGTATATTTTATTTGAACTTATTGATGGAGTATTAAAAATTTAAATCCTTTTGTTCTTTTTCTGAAATAAAACTCTTCAGCAATAAAGAAAATTATAGCAAAAAATATTCATTAGTTAAATCTTTTGTATAATTTGATGTACATTTTTAACATTGTTGTTCTTTTCAATCAAACTAAATTTGTAATTTTTTAGATTGATGATTGAGTTGAGAAACAAAGCAAAACTGAGGCAAATATATTTAAAGAAGTGTCCACGCCCAATATCGTTATTCAGTCGATCAAGAAAGCAAGTCTATTCTAACAAGTGTTCAAACCTGATATTGTTCTTTTGACCAATAAGGTAAGTGTTCAAGTCTAATATTGTTCGGTCTGCCAACAATGTGTGTGTGCAAGTATATTATTTCAATTGCTCAAGCCCTCAATATTGTTGTTTCTTCCGTCGATCAAAAAGTCAAATATATTGTAACAAATGTTCGATACTAATATTGTCATTCTGTCAATCGACAAAAAAAAAAAACATAATTTACGATTTTCTGACCATCAGCAAGGGTTAAATACATTGTAGCAAGTTGTGTTAACCCAATACTGCCCTTCAGACTAGCAACAAAGCAAGTATATTATCATAAATATCCAAGCCTAAAATTGTTTCTGGCGATTTATGAGTAGATCCGATTGATCTACTCATGCAGACCATTGTATGGTTTTATTGTTGAATTTCATTTGAATAGCTAATAATAGTCGATTTTAAAGTATTGCTTCATCAAAATGGAACAAGTTCAGTATCCCCATACACTGATTTCTCGCCAAATCTGGTAACCGTTGTTTACGTTGTAGTGTTGCCGATTTCAGCTTTTGTTTTTATTGTAGTGTTGCCAAATTTAATTTTTGTTACTTTTTTTATTTTTTCGTTGCCAGATTCCATTTTTCTCGTGTTTTAAATAATTTTTACGTTATATATGTGCTTTTTTTAGTGGCAATAGCTTTTTTAGTTTCACTTCGAGAACTTTACAGAACTTTCTTTGCTAATTGTTCTACGTTTTAATTGCTAATCATTTTAATTTCGTTTACTTTTGCTAATGGTATCAGTGGATTTCCCGCTCTTGTGTTTCGTTGTCTCCAGTGTCAAATTATCGTAAATTTTTTTTCTTTTTTTTTTTTTTTTTTTTTTTTACAATTTCTTTTATAATATTTACTTTTATTTGATTTAATTTTAATATATATTTTTTATTAAATGATATATTTTATTTTATATATTTAAAATCTTTAAATATTCTTTTTTCCTTATTTCGTTTTCTTAATTTATTATCTTTTTATTGTTTTAATTACGTTATTTATTGTTTTATTTAAAAATGTCTCATGTTAAAAATGTTGTCGAAAAATATCAACAAATTCTATTAGATAAAATTAAAGATAATAATGATGGATTTTTGCCCAGGATTCCAAATTATTAATTAATTTATGATTCGCAAATATTAATTTTTTAACGGAAATTGGATTTGGAGATGGTGTAATCATTTTATTTAAATTCTATTGCTTACATGTATTTTTTTATTGTATTCGTGTTTCATTTGTATTTACTAAAAATGTGTATATATTTAAAAAATATTTTATTCATGTTTTTTTTAAATTTTAAATATGTTTATATTTGAAAAATAAGTTTTTGCATGCTTTTTTTTAAATTTTATAAAGTATATATATTTAGAAAAATGTTTTTGCGTGCTTTTTTTGTAAAATTAGATAATTATTTTTACTGAAATGTGACACTGGTGACAAACGAATAAACTGTCGAAATAAATATACCAATCAGCATGTCAGCTTAACTTCTTATCAAGTAAGTTTGTTATTTATATTTATTTCCCTTTTTAAATTTTCTGAAATGCTTATTTTTCGATCGAACTTAGGGAAATTTCCCTTGTTTATAAACGCGTTCCTAGCTTGGCGACTTGGTGGCAAAAAAATTCGCCGCGTCGCCAAGTGTATGGGGATACTGAACTTGTTCGATCAAAATGAAAAATATGGTGGAATTATATACGTAGAGACGGAACAAAATTCAACATTGTGATCTGCAATTCGCTTGTCAATAATCCTAAACAATTCTTCAATGTTTTTTAAAAGGATTTTGTCTTTCACACTCCAGAATTTATTGCAAGAAATGAATACAATTTTAAAGTAATTCGTATTAAAACTGATATAGAAATGTTGTTTTGCCTCGGATAACGCCTAACTGATTTCAGCGTATGTAATATTTTTAAAATTCTAAAGAAGTTTCAATAAAATATTATTTTTGAAGAGTTAACTAAAATAATATTCTCGTCTAATTTGTATTTTACCCTTGAAAATCGCACGCCAAGGAAGATGGCTTTCGGTATTATCCTGCTTGGCAGAGCACATAATTGCAACCATTTCCGCAATTTCGCAACTTAGTTTTCGTGCATTTCTATTTTAAGATTTGTAATTATGATAAGTTGAATTAAATTGTATAAGAAGTGAACCATCACTAGTTTTAAAAGGTTAAAATAATTTTCATAAAAATTTCACTTTTTTGTCCCACTTTGGGAAAATTTAATTATGATGCAATCCCTAAAATTATAAATCTTGATCAACAAAAGTATGAACAATGTTTTTGCAAGTATTAGAGTATTTTTCACTGGTAAAATATTTGCATGTATGCATTATTTTAAACATTTTCTTGATCTGGCTTATACAAATTCACTTTTCTTCGTTTCTCACGAAACTCTACGCGATTTTCCTCTATTTTAGAGAAAATTTTTATTGTTTCTAATACTGGGTCTTCAAATTGTACCTCGAAGGCCACCACTTGATAGCGAGTGTCATCATTCTGTTTGTTTTAATTATATTTGACATGATATTATTTTGAAATTTAAACTTACGATTAAGTCCTAAAAAGTTAAGAAATTTCGTGTTTTAATTCGATACATTTTCATTTAATTGCTATTAAGAACCACATAAGTGACACGCATTTTAAAATTTGACATTTTAAATGTAATTAATAATAACAATAATCTTTAAAATTAATGAGTGATATACATGAAAGTAATTTAAGTAACAAAATTAACATCTAACTTACGGTTAATGAGATTTATGTAGCCCTGAATTTTTCTCTGATAGTGTTAAAATTACATATAAACAAATAAAATTTTCAGCAATATTATCAGTTTACTAAAATCTACTTTTTGTTTATTTATTTTTAGAGAAACTTACACACGCATAATTAATTCCAAAATCAGAAATTAAAGCCACAAATAAATTTATGGAAACGATCAAATTGAGTGAGTGGGAGGTGTTAAACTATTTATTAGTACGAACTCTCTGAAATTTTTGCTTATGATTTCATTCTTCGTCAATAGATGGCAGCACTAGTAGATTTTCTGTAAATATAATTTTAGATGATTGCCTCGACGAGTGGGAGGATTTAATTTCTTTACTTGACACGTGATTTTTATAATATAAATACTATTTACATTATTAAATTGTTTCTTGAGTTTCAGTTATTAGAATAATGTTTTTAAAATTCGAACAATATTTTTTGAAATTATTTTTAGTATTTGAATTTTATTTCAACCTACTAGCGAAATATTGTTTACGAATATAACATATGTGAATAAAAAATTTGAACTTAAATAAAAATGAATTTTGTTTCGGGTTATCTATAAAAAAACACTTTGGAATGCAGAGGAAATCATATGAGTAAATAAAATATACCAAAAGTTGTTATTATTTGAAATAAGCAATACACAAAGAGCTACAAAAATTGCAACATTTTAAAATTAATAATATCAAAAACTAAAATTAAAAAAGAAACGTGATATAAGGATGTAATTGAAAATACATTTAGTTTTGTTTACTTCTAAGCAAACTGAAATTTTTTCAAGATAATATTAAAAGGTTTTAAATGGAATGATTCTTAGAAATCGAAAGGGAAATCTTGCAATCTTAGCATATGAATTGATTCTATTTTATAATTATTCTAAAAGCATAAAGTACAGAAGAAGAAAAAATACTGGTACTTTTATACTTTTAAAATAAGAAAAATTTATTTAAATTGACACATTGCAAATACTAAAAAGTATTTCTTATGACACTATTTCAGTTTTGTCAAGACTAACTTATAACTTATTTAATAGGAATCTTAAGAGAATTTTCGATAGCTTCCCTCTTTTTCTGTACCCAAACTTCTAACTATAATTTGGAATGATAGAGAACATTTAACAATTCTAGATAATGATTTTTTATCAACTGTTGTAGAGGAAAAAATATTATTTATAGTATTAATGTCATCTTTTCCAATTGTTTGACGCATTGAATCTGGTCTTAATTTTAAATGTAATTTCTTTTTTTTAATTTGTGGCATTTTTTGATTATTAAACAAACATACATAGTTTAAAGTGTAAAAAATTATTTTTGTTGGGTTTTTTTGTTACCATTTTGTCAGGTACATTTTTTAAGTATAATAATTTCTTTTAAAATTGACTTTCCTTAAACTAACATTAACATATAAGCATAACTTTTCTTTAGTTTATTAAGTCTGTTAAAAAAATACCAAGTCCAATATCACACACAGATTTTTTTGTATATTTGCTTAAAATATGTATATTCTGAATTCGTTTTACTTCTTTATGTGTACATTCGGAATTCTTTCATTTTACAATAAAATAAACCACAGAGTTGTGCGTTCTGTACCTACAATACAATAGTTTGTGCGTTGGACTCCTACATCAGGCTATAGGATATTTTGGCAGGAATTCATTTTAAAACCATCCATCATCACCAAATTAACTCTCGTGTGTAAAAAGTGGCCGTAAGAATAACAGCAAATCAAACTCAATAACAACAAATAAGAATTCCGTAGATTTTATTACTTTTGACTTTCCGGTAATTTAATAATAGCTTGTTCAGCATAATTATTGCATTACAGGAGAACTCATTACTGTATTTAACATGCCTACCATAATTAATTTTTAAGCTTTCTTTTTAAGTCAAAACATGTAACTCCTTAAGTAGAAGAGATGAGAAAATTTGGAAAATGTTTCGATATAATTTGGCATTGAATATGAACTGAAGAGGAGAAAACTGTGGGAAGCCCTTATCAAGAAATTTCCCAAACACATTACAAATTATGACAAGTTAATATCATATTTTAAACTTCCATTCGATTACACTGTTCAAGCTTTTGGAGTGATTAACAGACACAATATTTTTAATACCAGCGCTAAATTTTTTATTTGCAATAAAAATTTGTTGCTTTTTTACTGTATAATATTTGGATAAAAATTATTTGCTGAATCAAAAGCAGAGTTTTTAAATTCAGTAAAAATAATCTTAAAATATATTTAGATATGTGAAGTTAAATTGTTAATATTTAAAATGGATAAAAAAATTTTTTTAGTTTTGTAGTGTTTTAGGAAGAGTTTTCAGTTTAAAGGTTGCCCCACTCATAAATCCAGACTATCTCAAAAGACTGATAGAAAGTATGTTTAGAGAAAGAAAACCTCTTTCTGTGTATATGTATAAGGATAAAATAGTGCATTCATCCCACTTTTAAACCATCAAGTGCCAGGTAATGGAAAAAACTCCTATCCTATCTTTAAAAGATATTTTATGTGCGCACTTTTCTGAAATGAAAAATGATTGAAGGGGATAGTTAATATTTATGTTACAGAATATTTTTAGATAAATTAGTATACTTTATATATATATATATATATATATATATATATATATATATATATATATATATATATATATATATATATATATATATATATATATATATATATATATATATATATATATATATATATATATATATATAGTAGAGTAGTCCAAAATAATTCACTTCTTTTGTCTTATTTTTATGTTTAATATTACTGACATTTTTTATCTCTTCAAGTTTACTTTTTCTGACAATGGGAATATTGTTGTCTATATAAAAATAAAATGAACTGTCTATTCCCTATAAAAATAAATATTTTTATAGGGAATAGACAGTTCATTTTATTTTTATTTTTGAATTTTATTTTAATTTATAGATAAAAGTAAAATAAAAAGTTTGTTCATATAATAGATAATTCCTATAGAGTTATGAATACAAAGGATAGTGTTAGCAATTCTTGATGATTTTATTAAAAGTTGGCTATGCTGTGCTTTTGATAAAAATGTGGAATTCAATGAAAATGCAAAACATACACTAACTAATCAATGTTACTGCCATTTTATGTATAGATTAAATTATAAAATTATGCTACTGCTGCTACTTGTTTTCCCAAATTAATTTCTGCGAATATATTTTGTACTGAGTTAATTGTTTGCTTTTGTAAACTAATTTGTAAGCAATTTTGAATGCAAGGAAATTTTAATACAAAATATTTTTAATAAAATGTGTTAAGTTTACCATTAAAAAAGCAGTAAGAGAGAGAATTATAACCAGTTCAAAAATAAAATAAACGTGAAACTCCTATTTATGTTTTTCACTACGATCCATATGCATTTCACAGTACATGTATGCTAGCGACTCACTAATATAAATTCGGTTTGAATTTGGAATAAGCAGTTTGAATTTGGTGAAATTATAATCATTCATTCAAGATTAAAATCTAAAAAGTAATTAATTAAATTTTAAATAATTTAAAAATTTAGAAACAGATATAGAATAAGAACTCTAAGAAGAAGAAGAGAAGACATCCCTTGAAGCATTTATCTTGTAAAAAGACTACCCTTTCCAGGTGTGCAAAGCAACGGATTTACCTGAATTTATTAGACAAATGGCTCTTGATACAATATCTCACTTTCAACACTGAAAGTGTACACTGATGGGAGCAGGGAAGATGGTGGTGTTTCTGGAAGTAACAAAAATTTTCCCAACTGTCGCCAAGAAACAATTTGTAGCCCTGTGGGAGCAGACACGCGACATCAGGAAGCAATTATTTACTTCCTGTAACCCCCATGTTGGAAGAAAAATCAGAGCTTGTTTGAATTTTCGTGAACCTGTCCAACTTCACCACAGACGGTACAACTTGTTCACGTCCAACAAATCCTATGGAAAAATCGTATCGTGTGTGGCGGGCTTAAGATAACTGGGTTATGTGTCCACTTGCTTTTAGAGTTTGCCGTTAAGCCCGCCACACACGATACAATTTTTCCATAGGATTTGTTGGAAGGGGTAGGAAGTAATTAAGCACACAGTCCCCTCAAACTCTGCTGACCACAGAAGAGGAGGCACATCTGGAGTGGGAAGTTATTTTTAAGGGTGCCATTTTTCAACATTTATTGCTTTTGGCTTAAAATGTGTGCCATGTAAATGGAAATCAAAAATCGCCAAAAATTTCAATAATTTGTTGTTCAGTCACTTTTTCTGACTTGACGTATTTATTGTTGTAATCATTTGACTGCTTGTAATTTCTGCCATTAAATGTTATCATAGTAAGTTAAGTAACATGAGCAAATTAAGCACAGAAATATTATTGGCTGTTGCTTTGGACTGGGATGATGGTGAAAAGCAAACAAACAATAAAAAAAGAAATAATCAAAAAATTGGTTGCTCCAGCGTGAAACTCTTTCACATCTAAATTTGATTACAGAAATACAGTCGGAAGATAAAGATTTCTTTAATTACATGAGGATGAATGAAAAATTGTATGCAGCGTTGTTGGATAAGGTAACACCTTTCATTATAAGAAAATATACATCCTAGCGCTTTCTGACAAGCGGTATTAATTAAAGAGCCCCATTAGTACATCAAAAAGTTTATCTATCGAGTATTAATTATTTATTAGTAGATATAAAATGAATTATTAATTTGTTATCTGTTATCCAAATATTCTTAGATTTTATAATATTTTCTTAAATGATTTTTTAAAAAAAGGAAAACAAATTAACATTTACCAAATGATAAATAATAACTGAAATGTATTTAATTTCAATTTCGCTTAAAGGTGAATAATTTTCTTTTTTATTATTAATCAATTTATTACTTTTAATTATCTAATTTTATTATTGTTCAATTGTATAAAGAATTTTTAAAGAAAACAACAGAATAATCGCAATTAATACCTTTATATTATTGTTTAAACTTAATTCATATTTAAAAATATAGAAAATTAAAATTTTCATTTTGAAGATTTGTAAGCATTCTGAAATAAAAAAAAAATATTGTTTTCTAATAAAGCTTATTATAAAATTTCGTAGTTAAATTTTACGTTAAGTGTGTAATTATATCTATTCATTCAGATAGAGAATAAATTTACAAAATAAATTATTTAACTTATTTCATCACCATTCTCAACAAAACTTGTGTCCAAATTCGTGGAATTGCAGTTTCGTCCAGAAATGATATATATTCAAAGTATCATAATGTCGGCACACATATGCATCCTCCATGCTTACACCACTTTTTTCGATTCATTGATTTTCTCTTTTATAGGTTCTACGGAGGGCATTAGTTTTTTCCTTTACTTCGTTAATTGAAGCCTTTTCATATATCTTTTTGTATATTTCTAATAATTTTTCATAAGCTAACTTTCTTTTTATTTTATTTGTGTAATCGACACTCATTATTTGTCACAAATAAAGGCTCATCTTTATAGATTTCAATAAATTCCTGCAATATTTGCTTCATGGACATTTTTAAAAAAGGAATCAAATATTAATTTTCCAAAGTATCGCCAAGAAATAGTTTGCAACCCTGCGAAACAGACACGCGACAACGGGAAGCAATTGCTTACTTCCTGTGTTGGAAGAAAAATCAGAACTTGTTTGAATTTTCGTGAACCTGTCCAACTTCACCACAGACGGTACAACTTGTTCACGTCCAACAAATCCTATGGAAAAATCGTATCGTGTGTGGCGGGCTTAACATTTGGTCTCTAAATTATTATTGGTATTTATGATTTCACAATTCAAAAGCAATCCTACATATATTTGAGATAATTTATCGAATCATAATTTTTTAAAGGGATTAAAATTATGTGGATGTTTTTCAACGGAAGGATATGTTGATAATTTATTATAAATATTTTACAGAAATTAATAGAGATATTTTTAAATAACAGGATTACGAAAAATTATTGTCTTCCAGATTTTTATTTTCGATAGTAATTTGTTACCGGTGATGTTTATATCTATTATGTTATTGAATATCAAAATGCGTAAGACACACAGTTAAAACTTAATGTATGTTTTAATTAAATATTAATTTTTAGAATTATATAAACCATAATAAAGTTAAGATAGAATAAGTAATGTGCTATTTAAAAAATATTTTTTAATAAATATTTCTATTAAATTTATTCAATAGAAGTGTCCTTCAAAATTTTACTATTAATAATCCCACAAAATAATTCTAAAATAGATGTGCGTAATATTTTTTGAGTTTTTAAATGAAAATTTTTTTAATGAAATGCCTAATGTTAGAACTTAAATAATAAATATCTTGAATATTCATTCGGTAATGTAGGATTTAAAATGCCAGAATTGCCAATTAATATATAGATTTGTAGGAAAATATTAATTAACTAAATTCTGTGACAAAATAAAATACTCATTTACTTCCAAAAAAGGAATGAGATTGAATGCAAAGAAGGAGATCATTTACTTCACAAAAAAAGAATGAGATTGAATGCATTTGCTATTACAATATAGGTAAGTATTCAAAGTTTATACATTTTTTCTATAAAAAATCTACATATTCAGTAACATAATCTTCCAATGATAAAATTATCCAATAATATGGCAAAAATATTGATAAAAATAGTGATGATGTGAGATTTATATCAAACTGGTTATAATATAAAACTTCAAGTTAAGATATAAAGTGTATAAATACATATAAAATGTTCCAAGTTAAAATTTCATTGAAAAATTAGCGCATGTATTATTTTATTGCTTATACTATTGGGAATAAATTTTAGACATGCATATAAATATGTACATGTATATATTTATTTGCATGTCTAAAATGTATAATTTTTTACAATTTCATAGAGAATGTCTTATTACAGTGAAATTCAGATGTAGAAGCTACTTAGGAAATCAAAACGCCGTCTTGTTTCAAATTAACATGATATTTCTCATGCGTGAAAGAATATTGGATTCTCTATAGTATGGCATGAAAAAAATTTACATTCAACTTTCTGAAATCTGAACTGGTGCAATTTGTTTAGCTTTTGAGTCACTTTTCAGTTTTAGTCAAAATATTCAAATGAATACTATTACATTTCGTAAACTTGTAAATTCTTATATTTTATTTCAGTGTAAGACAAAGCTGTATTAAAAGAATATATCAGCAATCTTCATATTTATTTGCAAATAATAGTTTAATAATTAAAAAATTGTAAATTTTAGTTCAGAAAATGTATTTCTTAATATTTTATATTAAACATTTTCAAACAATTTTCAAGATACTTTATTAAAATAATATTTATGTGCTTTTTATTAAATTTAATTAAAAATGTATGTTTTATAATAGACATAAAATTTATTTTTTCATTAGAATGTTTTTACAATCATATATATTCGTGCATGAAATTTAACAACAAAATTTAAGTTTGATATAAATCATATTTAAAAGGAAAATATAAATTTATATAAATGAAGTTAAATAATACAATTATTATATAAATATATTATTATATTTCGAAAAATCTTTTCACAATACAAAGTAATATTTATCATTAAAAAATTTACGAATAAATAGTGAAGATTATAACTACAACGTTATTTCGACAATTATGTTTAAATTAAGCTTGAAATCAATTTACTGCTTCTTATTCTAAAAAATTAAAGTTAACACAAATTGCATGTAAGTTTATTTGAAATGAAATTAAAAAATGTATGTAAAATATTTATATATTTTTTAAAAATTTTGTTTCCTCTAAGTATTTAAATATATATTTTTTGAAAAAATATTTTTATGTATAAAGTATAAAAAAATTCACTATACATACACGGAAATAAAATCCACAATTCCTGAATATAACTTCAAGTTTCATTATAAAAACTTTATTGTTTCAGAATAATTTCAAATGAAAACATAAATATTCAATTTCATAATATTCTTATATCTTATCAGTGGTACAATTGGATCTACATGAATTGAAAAAAAAGTTTTTAGAATAAGAATAAAATTTATTAAATTTATATTAATGTTTGAAATAGAACACATTGTATTTACTTCCATAAAAGTAAAATTCTTCTTTCTTAAAAATAACATACAAATTTTGGTAGAAAAAAATATATTTGCTGCGAATTATCATATAAATTAGATAAAAAAATTTCATTGTCTAAATAATAATAAATGCAATAAAAAGTTATAAATATTGCACTGAAAATAAGTAAATATGTCCATAAAAGGGATTAATGATAAATGTATCCTTGATTATATTAAGATTTTTAATGGTACATTTTTAATAAATATGTAAAAATTAGAAAATTAGACTTAAGCATATCAAAGAAATTAGTACCGTCTTTAATTTTAAATAACTAATGATGTAAATTTTCATACATAACGTAACTTATATGCTGGTAAAAAAACTATATTATTTATTTTTTTATATTTTAAAATTTTAAAGTACTATCATGTTGTAAAAATTGTTAAATAATTTTATAAGGAAAATAAATTTTGAGAATTATGATTTAAATTATTCAATAATTAATAAAATTCCACATAGCTTAAGTTACAATATAACTGAATTCTATACTATTTAATCCAGAATGTCTTAAAAAACATGCTAGAAATTTAAGAAAGGGAATAATTCTAGGTAAAAAAGATTTAATTTTTATTTGTGTAGAGAAAATATCATAATTTTTTAATGTCGGTAGTAAATATTTTTTTTTCATCAAACATAAAAAAGGATCTAAAAACACAACATGTTTTCCTTTTCTTTCAGTATAAAAGAGATCAAGACAGTACTTCACTGGATACTTTAAGATTTTGTTTGTATGACTTTAGACAAGACTTGGAGTACAAAACGTAAGCTTTGAATACATATACATTATTAAATAAAATGTTACATAGAATTTTATTCACAAATCGAAAACATATTAAATGATTTCAAAAAATTTATTTATAAAATTCTCCATTTGAGCTTTTAAAAATAAAACTCGGAAACTTACTTTAATCTAGCATAACTATATAGAATGGAAAGAAACATTTTGTGAGTAAAAAAGGGATAAGACTTTGGAAAGCAAAAAAATTTTTAAATTAATTTACTGAAAATTTTCTAGAATTTTATTTCTTGTGTTAACATAAGCATATTTAGAGTTAAAAAAAGTGTTTTAAAAATACATCCCAAAAGATTACTAAAATGGAGCATTTTCAAATGGTTTGAAATAAAAGTATTAATTTTTTAAACTAATTTTTTCCACTTATTGTAGATTTAAATGACATTGCATTTCATTTATTTTACATATTTTTTGCTAAGTTTCAAAATTCATAATTTTTAAAATTGTTATGAACCATTTTTTAAACAAGAAATATTAAAATGAGGTGTTAGGTTATTTATATACATCATTTAATTGCTATTATATGTTAAATTATTCCATTTAAAAACTGAATTTATTTAAATAATTGATTCTAATATAAATTTAATACTTCAACAGTTAACGTTAACAAAGTTATTTCTTTACAAAAAATATTTCAATTGCAAAACAAAGGCATAACGATGAAATGAATTAAATTTCCTCTAATTCACTTCTCATGAGAGATTATTTCAATTGTATTACTTTTTAAAATTTCTATATTGAATCATGATTTATTCAACAAAGGATTTTATTTGGATTCATGTTTTTAATAATTACGAAGATAAAAACAGTCAGTTCTGGAAATCATTTATGGGTAAACTTATATTTATTTTAAATCATAATGTGCTGTAAAACAAATAATCCAGTGCGTTTAAATTTTCTGTTTGTGGAGTTTTAATCTCTTTGGTATAAAGATTTTAAACAATTTAAATAGAACAGCAAAGGAAATTCAAATAAGTTTGTTTGAATACCGCATTATCATATGACATCAGGAAATAGTTTTTAAAAATTTCTACTCATATATTTTCTTGCAAATGATTGAAAGCATTCTATATAAGAGGGGGTGATATCAATCCCCTTCAGGTTGTTGTTGTTGCACCAGCATACTTCCTTGTACCTAGCCCTGAGATGGACTTTATCAGTTGGATAGAAGCAGCCGGATGGAGTGATTTTGAAGCAGGGAGCAAGCAGAAGATTCCCAAGACTGGACTCACCATCCCCAGATGCATCATCTCACCTGGAGGACATTGCGGCCATATTTAGTGTGCCCCGGCCGCCTTTAGCGATAACAATGAAACCTTGGCCAGCCTGGGACTCAATCTCACTTCCTTCCTAAAGTGAGAATGACTCCCTCATTAACCAGACCCCATGGCTTCCATTTTGGGATGGGATATAAAAGTATGTAGGAAAATAATGGTACAAAAGTACATAGGATTATGAAATTACAAGAATATGTAGGATCACAAAGTTGCAAAAATACGTGGAATTACACACTTACAGGAATACATAGAATTACAAATGTATGAAAATACGAAGGATTACAATTAATGACTTTAAAAAGAACAACACACTGAAAAAAATGAATTTGAAGAGGATCCCATAAATCAAGAACAGTCTATTGAAAAGAATCCATTAAAACAGGTTGAAGCTGCTATTTGCTTAGTAAAGTCTTAGGCTAATTACTTAAGTCCAAGTACTTAGGCTTGGGATATTAGCAGAGGAAGGTCAATGATGGTTCTTCTTGAACCACGTGAATAAGCACTCTTGACTAATAAGGAAGTCCATTGGTTGGTTTAGTTTTCATCTTGAGGTCTTGTTAGAGAGTACGGCTCGTTTCCAGTTAATAACCCACTGCCTTGCAGGGGTTGATAAATGCCACGTGGAAGTGAGTGAGCAGACCGTAAGATAGTGTATTGGGTCTCCCTCGTTACCACAGGTACAATTTGGGGTGTCCGTTAGACCCACCCTGTAGAAGTAAGTAGGAAATGGGCCATGGCTGGTCGTGAAAAGGATTTCATTCCTGGTCCAATTTATAGATTTGTTGGAAACTGAAGAGATAATTTCATGTACTAGACGACCAGTAGATGATTTGGACCAATCATCCTGCCATTTCTCCTTGATACAGTTGTGTAGGGTGTGCTTGACTGAGAAGCATGGGAAGGGGATGTCTACATGATGAAGAGAAGAAGAGGCTGCCTCTTTTGCCTCCATATCAGCTGCCTCATTACCCTCTATTCCAACATGAGCTTTGACCCATCAAAGTTGGATAGAGGGAAAGTCCAGCAGGTAACTTTGAAGTGATCTGACGAGAGGGCTTGATGAACACGGATTGCAGCTCGATTTGCGAGCTGCCTGGCTGTCAGACCAAATAGTGGCAATGGTGTTCTCTAGCGTGACAAATTTAACTGCTTCGCCTATGGCCAAAACCTCGGCTTGGAAGACTGAGTTATCTTCTCTCAGCTTTGTTCTCCAGACATGCGCCTTTACTGAATTTATATAAGCTACAAAAGCTGAACCGACCCCTTCTTACAACTTTGAACCATCTGTGGATATTTGAAGGGATTCTGCTGGTGGCCATGGCATCTGTGCAGTTTTTTTGACAGAGACTCTTTCACTCAGATTAAAGAGACCAGGGTGGAAGGAGTCAATGCTCATTTTATTTTCTATATCTGAAGGTGATGGGAGCGGTGGATCGAGACACTGAATTCCGCCTCTGGTGAGTCGTATGTATTTTGCCTCTGCTTCTATTATCTGGTGCATGGGAGGAAGGGCAGTAATTACCTGGAGAGCGGAGGTGGGTGTTGAGTGGAAAGCTCCCGTGATACTAAGAAGAAACCTTCGTTGAATAGATAATAATTTTAGGGCCAATTTATTTGTTAACGAGGCTCCCTAAATTGCTGCTCCGTGGCAAAGCATTCTCTCGGTGACGTTCTTGTACAGTAAAATCCTGTTTTCTGACTATAATCCCAGTAATTTTCAGCCAGTCTACGAAGCTTCTCTTGAAGAAGTATAGCTTTGTTTCTTAGGGTTACAATATGTTCTTTATAATTCAGCTTCTTGTCCAAGATGACTCCCAGGAGTTTGATGGAGTTTGCCTTCTTCAATCTGTAGTCACTCCATAGAATTTGTGGACCGCATTGGAGTTTAGCGACTAACATGAACTTGGTCTTATCAAGTGAGACATTTAAATTGTTCTTATCAGACCATGATTTGAAGTGAGTGAGAGCTACAACTCAACAGACAGTAATTTTAAATATTTTTATGTTTCACTATCATATTATTTGATTGCGCGTCAACTAATGACAAGATGCCGAAGACAGGCAAGCGATACAATTTTTTTTATGAAACTTTTACTATTTTGTGGCAATGCTAAGCATTTCTTTAACGATAAATTAAATAAAAAATCATTATATATTATGTTTTCTTTAGGATAAAGCAGTTGACACATTCATTAAATGTATTTTAAATCATCTGAATATTGCAAATCATTTAATTATTGCTGTAATAAAATGCAACATTTAATTTATTATTAATTTAATCAAAACATATTATAAAAATTGCACCTTACAGAACTAAATCATATGGATTCAATTTTTAGAAACATTACATGAAATAATATAATATTTATGATTGGCTGTATACTTTATGATTAATATTAATGATTATTGTGCATGATTATCATTAACTGTAAGTTTTATGCGCCATTTAATAATTATTTGTAAAATATTTTTAGTTAAAGTGAAGAACGATGTTTAAAGGTGTTTTGGGTTTATGATCGAAACAATTTTCTGTTTCATTAATTGAACAATCTTTAGCAGCTGGAATGTTTGCTTTGTAAATATAAGTGAGAGTACTTTTATGAATGCTGATATTTAAGGAAAATCTAAATTCTGACTCTAGGGAACTTCGGTAGATACGTGAGTTGCAAATGCTCTATACAGACCTTATATACAGACTTTATATTTAATTAGATTAAATTAGAATTTGAAATATAAGTTGAAATATAAGATTTTAATTCATTTAAATGAAAGATTCCCGTTTATTGTAAGAAATGTGAAATTAAACGCTAAACAAATGAACCTTTGAGTTTGTTATCTGAATATCATTAAAATTTCTGTAAATTGTATTGCAGAATTTAATTAAAAACTCCATTTAAAGAAAACTGTTTTAGGAATCGAGTTATGGAATCGTGGATGATCTTTCATGAATCATGAGAGCCGAGTGATAATTGTTAATATATACTTTTTTATTCATTTTTTGTAAGCATATTTATAAATCAATATTGCCATTTAATGTAGGCTTATATCCAGTGTTTATTCATTCAAACAAAAATATTTACTAATTTATTTTTCACATTAAGAGGAATTAGTAGGTATATATTGTAAAACCACGACTGTATATTTAACTACTTTAAATTTTAAACTGAAACCAAAATTTGTTCTTCAGTTTGCAATCTTTTTAGTATTCACTTATTTTCTGCTTGTGAATCTATTATATCCCACAAGACAAATTTGTTTTTCTTTCGAAAGTTTGTCAAACTAAACTTTAACTTTTGTCTAATTTATTATATAATTTCAATACTACACCTATTTTCAAGCATTTGTGTAATAATTACTTTTATTAATATTTGAAAATTTAGTACATTGAAATATATTTATCTTTCCACAGTCATAATTATAGTATTCAAACATCGACTTTTATTTTCTAGTGAATTATAATATCAGAAACTAAACAGCAGTTTCAAATAATTGTAGCATATATCTTCAATTTCTTATAATAAACTATATGTGAAACAGGAAAAATATTGTATCAATGCAGAATTAACAAATAAACATGATGTTATTTAAATATTTAAATTCATTAGAATAATAAAATAAATGGATATTTACAAAAAATATTTTCAAAAATACTCTGAATTAAAGTTTATGAATATATTGCATTTTTTTGCCTTCCCAACTGTTTTTCTTAATTTTTTAAATATTTTAAGAGATTTATACAGAATTTTATTCACTCTATTTATTTGTGTTTTAAACGAAAACATTTGTTTTAATTTTGGTGTGTAAATTAATTTATTAATGTAGAGAAAATTTCTGCAAATATGTATTTTAGGTGCTTATGAAACTTTCTAATTATTAGAAAAGCGCTGCTTGAACATAATTTTACCAAATACATTTTATTATTCCAAATAAATTACTGTAATACTTTACAAACAAGTTATTTTTTAATTTGAAACAGTTACAATTGTTGAGTTGTTTACGACTATATATATATATATATATATATATATATATATATATATATATATATATATATATATATATATATATATATATATATACAGGGTGATTATAAAAAAACTTTGCCAACATCTGCACTTCTAGCGTCCATTCTATTTAACCGATCAAGATGATACTTCAAATATAGTTCTTTTGAGATATGCGCTCGAGATTCTGTGAATGGCAACACAGTGGCTCTCGCGGTTACAGTTATAGTGACAGAAACTCGAAATTTTCGAATGGCAACGCCTACTTTTTACCATCGCAAAATGTTCAGCACATGCGAAAACCCTAAATAGCGTTGAAACGGTACCGATATGTCCGAAAACCGACGTGTTATACACATACAAACAGTTCTTCAAGGCGCACGGAGGAATAATGCATACGACAGAGACAAGACACTGCTCAATGATGAGAACACATAGAGAAAAAAATCTTTATTAATTTTATACATTTTCCACATGAGTGCCATCACAGGTAATTACGCATTGCATGCGGGAGACGGTGGACAATGTCGCTGCACGCAACATGGCACGAGGGATGTTTCCAATCGCACGCCGTATAGAATCCTTTAAATCCGACAATGTTTGAGGATTGCACAGATAAACTCTGGATTTGAGATACCCCCAAAACCAGAAATCCATAGGCGTCAGATCTGGGGATCGCGCAGGCCACGGAAAAGGATAATAGCGTGAGATGATGCGATCACCAAAATGCTGATCCAGGAGCCTTTAACTGACCTCGCTATATGTGTGGAGGTGCGCCATCTTGCATCCAAACAATGTCATTGAGTGCATTCAGCCGACGCAACTCCGGTAAGACATAATTTTTCAGCATGGCTGCATATCGAGGGCCCGTTACAGAACATGTTGCAGGGCCAGTCGGGGTCGTTTCCTCAAAGAAGAACGGGCCCAGAACAAATGTAGCTGTAATGCCGCACCACGCAGTCACTTTGGCGTCAAATAATGGTACTGGCGCCACAGCATGAGGATTCGTCTCTCCCCAGTGCACACAATTCTTTGTGTTAATGCTGCCATTTAAGGTGAAATGCGCCTCGTCCGTCCATAGTATGCGAAGTGGCCAGTCGTTATCCGCATCATATCGTAACAAAAATGCATTTGCGAAGTCCAGACGTTGTTGTGGGTCACCCGGCTCCAACATCTGGACGCGCTGGAACCGATAGGGAAACATGTGAAGTACCGAGCACAAGAGCTTCCTGACCGTTGAGTTCGGAATATCCAACACGCGCGCTATGCCTCTTGCGGTTTCTGTGTGTCCTGCAGTCACTGTATGGTGCACTTCCATGACAACGTCCTCAGAAACAGTTGGCCGTCCGGAGCGCTGTTTGTCACAGGTGCAGCCTGTATCTTCGAATTTCCGCACTAAATCACGCAGAGCTTGCAGAGTACATGGGCCGCGTCGTTGTCGAGGATTGTGGCGATACACACGCAAGGCTTCCGCAGCGTTCATCCCATTTTGGTAATAGAGTTTGATCAATTCACCGCGAACTTTCCTAGGAAGACTCATATCGTCGGCATGTGCGAGTTCCCGAATGACGACTTCGCATACCCGCTTGGTATTTTATAGGTTTCCTACGCTGAATATCTGGCGACCGGCGTTCTGTGATTGGTTTCTTGACTCTGTCATATGCAAATTTATTGCGTGCGCCCAGATCGTGTTTAATGGCCGGTTTTCAGAACTCTTTTTTGTGTTTGCAGAACACGTCCGTTTTTAGACATATCGGTACCGTTTCAATGCTATTTAGGGTTTTCGCATGTGCTGAACATTTTGCGATGGTAAAAAGTAGACATTGCCATTCGAAAATTTCGAGTTTCTGTCACTATAACTGTAACCGCGAGGGCCACTGTGTTGCCATTCACAGAATCTCGAGCGCATATCTCAAAAGAACTATATTTGAAATATCATCTTGATGGGTTAAATAGAATGGACGCTAGAAGTGCAGATGTTGGCAAAGTTTTTTTATAATCACCCTGTATATATATATGTATGTATGTATGTACGTTATAATAATTTTATGTGTAACCAGTTCTCAAATACTAATAATTAAGGTTAACATATTTTGTAATTATTTTTGTTTCATTTGTATGACGAAATAAAAATATACCAGCGTATTACAAAAGGTATTTTCTTAATATCCTTTGTAATAAGAAGATTTTGTTATATAAAAGGTATTTTCTTATATTTAAATTAAGTGACTAAATTACTTTTGTAAAATCATATTTTGAATAAAAGATTTCCTCTTTAATTATTACCAGTCAAAGAAGTTTTTTTTATCAATTTTTTTGGCCATGAGTGATTAAAGATTCATATTATAAATTCAAAATTTAGATTACTTATGACAAATACTTAAAATGAATTTTTTCGTGGATGCAAATACTTATTATTAAGAAACCTATTATATTATTTTTCACTTCTTCAAAATAATATCAAACAAATTTGTAAGAATATAAAAAGAAGCTTTTATTTTTTTAAAGGTATGACATAACTTTGTTACAAAGATTAAAAAATTAAAATAGCTGATTTAATTTGAGTATGACAATTTATAGATTTTTTATAATATTAAACGTGATGATTTTTTATATCATTGATTTTTTTTCATTTTTATTTTCTTATACCTATTTTCATGTAAATATTCGCTTTGTCTTTCAATTTGGCTTCATGCGCATCCATCATTGTGTTTAACAATGGAGCTCAAACTACGAGTCATTTGTCTATTTATGTATACATGTAGAGTCTGATTATACTTGCAATATTTTCTCAACAGTTTTGAAATAAATTAACCTAGGCTCTTTTTAACATCTAAAATATACTTTGATATGTATTCATTATACAAAAGAGTAAGATTAATAAAAGTTTATGCAGTGCTTAGTTATGATGGACTTGTATTGTTTATGAATTCAATATGGGAGCTGAGATGTGTGATCTCTAAAAAGAAAATTTAATAAGTTATCATATGTAGACATATAATTCTGTACTGCATCACGTTATTTAACATTCCAAATTATTTACAATTTTTCATAACGTTTAAATAAATTATATTTGTGTGCATTGTAATATTTTTGACACTTAGCAATGATTTTGCTTTCTAATTTTAAATTTCGCCATTGTAGGATACATTTTTAATTTCCATGATAACGCCTATAGCTGTTTTGAATAAAATCCAAAATGTAGTTTAATTTAAGGATTAATTAAATAAATGTATTCCATATAATAAGTTCTTGCGTCATTTATTAACTTCTGTTCTGATTTTTAATGATGCTTTTAACGATTAACATGTAGCGATAGCATGAGTACTTCATAAATTGTATCAATTAAGACATGCAATGAGTCTTTTTCTAACATTTTCAAAGTACCCAATTCATGAGTGCTTAATGCGCCGAAGTAAATTATCTATCGATTATCAATCTCATTACCCAGGATATAATCTCGGAAACCACGCTGATAAATCTGTGGTAAAGAGGGCAAATTTGATGATGGATTTTTCCTGCTGTCTTTCAAAAACCGTTTCTGTCCAACATGCAAGCGATGACGCTTCACGTGTGTTCAAATCAATGCAGAGAGCGTTTATCGGATTTCGAGGCAATCAGAGGAAGAGCAAATATTTTAAATACCTTTTATATTTAAAGAGTCCACCAGATAAAATGTTTATGCATTGTTTGGTTTGAATTTTAATATCGATTTTATGGGGAAACATGAAACAGTAAATTCTTATGTAATTCATACACTATATTAATAAATAATGTCATGCACTATTTAGAATATGTTTTGATAGCATTCTTTTAAAATTTCAGGTTGGTAAATTAAGTAAAAATATTATTGGAATAATTTCGAAACACTTTACAACTTAATACAATTCTTTTTTTATAAATCTGTTTACAATTTAGAATTCTATATAGTCAATTGAAAAAAATCTGAAATATAATAGAAATGTAATTATTAAATTTAATAGCCCCATTATTTTTTTATTATTATTGTGCATGTGTTTTTAAGTTCTTAGAAAGCAATCGCTGATAGTGCGTTCGTCTTTTATTTTTCAAGAAACAACAACCGGGCTTACCAGATTTAGTTCTATTACTTTCCTTATTTTCCGCTCATTTTCTCAAAATTTTGACTTGGACGCATAAAATATTATTTCAGGAAAATTGAGAGGACGCAAATGGCTGTGAGATTGGAATTTATCTTGATTCAAAAGAACCAATTTTTATATCCATTCTATCTTTTGTTATTGGAATACTTTTATTTATCTTATTACATTTTTCATATTGAAATTAGATATTTTGCGATGCATTAACAATGTTTATGACCTATTGAATTGTAATACAAAACATTTTATTTTAAAACAAATGTCCATTTAAAGTTAATGAATTTGACTTAGATGTTATTAGGAACGCAATTTATTTTACATATAGTGAATTTTCTACACAATAATCTCGAGCTGCAACGACCTAAAGATTGCAATTAAAAGCAAGGTAGCCGTGGCCAGTTGGTGTATCTACGGTCTTAAAAACCAACTAAAATCGAAATGTATCAGCGTTAAATCAAAGTTAAGTTTGTATAAAACCTTGATAAGAAATTTGGGAGAGAATACTGGGCTCTGAACAGGGCAGAGCTTTTACTGAATTTTAGAAGACATTTTATTTTTGGGTCGATAAAACAAGATGATATTTGCAGAATAACCACGAAATATATCAAAAGGTAGGACGAATGAATTTGACGCTTAAAGGCAGAGAACAACGTGACTGGATGGCTTTCTACACTGCAACAGAAAGTCTCACTAACATATTTAATGTTGATTTTCATAAAGTTTTAAAGGAGTTTGAGGGATTTTATTTAATTATTTTATTTTGAGAAATACAGGGCAAGGTACACGCTCTTCAGTAGAAAACATGAACTTAGCTTTCGAGAAAAATTTATAGTTTGAAAAAAATTATGATATTTATTATTTATTAACGATATTACGATATTTATTATTTATTTAACTTTCTTCGAAAGATTGTTTTTCATCACAAAAAGAGGCCTCACCTGTAAATTAGCAATAAATGGAATGTAGAGTGAACGTTTGAAAATTCCTTTTGATTTCAAAATTATTAAATATTCAAATCGTTATCTCTTTCTTATATGTTCTGATACATTTCCAATGAATGACCTATTGAGAAAAGACAAAAACACCTTCACTTAATCGCTAAAAAAGATATTTTCTCAAAAACCACACATTTGTAAGCATAGTCTTTTTTAAAAAAGTATATTATAATAATGTAGAAAAAGAGAGGAATCTGATATCACTAATATTTTCCTTCTACCAACAGCGGTAACGTGATGATGACAATTGTAGAAGGAGGAAAGAAAGACTTGTCGCCTTTTATGAAGCGGCCCAAATTCCGAAAAGTAATGCACCGTGCCATAAGCAACTTTACAGTGAGATCAAATTAGCATTAATTATGTTTAAAATTAATTACAAAATTTTTTATCAAAATTCAATAGAAACTTAGTTTATTTTAAAATCTAACTAAAGACCAAAATGGGGGTAAAGTTTTATTCCATTCCAAGAAGCAGTTCTCAATTCAATATCGGATACAATTTCGGAGAACAAACAGAAAAAGAGTTTTATTCATATTGACAGAATCATTAGCAATACTTTTTAAAATTTTCATAAAGGAAAATAAAATATTTGACTCTCTTATTCTGGATGAAAACGATGGCAAAGTTTAAAAGTTTTAAATGATGAATTTTTGAAAAAAAAGCAATGACTGAAAAAATTGTGGATTAAAATATTTCAATTTGAGTAGCACATGAAAGTTGGATACATCGTACAGGAATACCTCAGAGAAAATTTCTTCTCATAGAAATAGGTGGATTATCAATTTTTATTTATTTATAAGCATTTGTAATTAAATTATTTGTATATAAGTAAATTATTTAAATAAACATTCTAGTATGTCATTCCATATTAGATTTTTATTGTTTAAAAACTATTTCATAATAAAAGAAATTCACTAACATAAGCAAGAAAACACTGTTTGGAATTATCTCATAGCTGTAATTTAATTTAATTTTTTTTAAACCTCTTATTCTTTCCCTCTCTCTCTCTTACAATTGGCACCAAGAGATATTTTGAAGCACAATCGGGAAGCTCATCTAGTAGCAAAAGAAATTTAATCTTGTCTTGGAAAACATTTTTCTGAGATTTCTATTTTTACTTTTAAATCTTTAGAATTTAAAGTAATTACACCATAAATTTTATAGATTCAATAGTTAATTTTTTATCATTTTAGTTGACGTTCTACATTTTTAAATTTCTTATCTTTCAAAATTATATACTCACAAATTATGAATTAAAAATTAGAAACTAGATTTTTTGAAATGCTTTTTTGCTTAAGAAAAAATAATTTCCCTCTCTGTCTGCATGCAATATGCAGAAAACTTTTATCCCCTTTTAAAAGATTAAATCTTCTCTTCTGAAAGACCAATTATTTTGTCATTATGATGCAAATGGAGCTCTAATTATATAATGTTACTCGGGAATAGTTTTCTAATTACCTTCTGTATGACGTAATGCGAGCAGTAACAATTATATTAAATAAGAGTATTTCTTTTCTTTCACAGAATAACTGATTCGTTCTTTTTTTAAATAATACATTATTTTATTCATAATTACCATACTATAATTCTAAGGACTATATACATAGGCACTCTATGTATAAAAATAATTTATTCAACGAAAATATTATTAAAAATAAATAAGCACAAGAAATAGGAATAAAAAGCAGTATTTTATGATTATTCTTTTAATTGTTAATTAAGTACAATGTGAAATTAAACACATGGAATGAAATTACTTATAAACCACGATATTTATGAAAGCTCATTCTTGAATATCTAGAATTTTGTTTAATTTTTAATGAAGGTTGTGTTTTTCCTGTGTGGCATGAAAAAACAAAGAGTAAGTTACTTTAAATAAACACCCTGCAGAAAATTTAACTGAGTCTTTTTGTTTGACCATGAAGAAAATTTGATCACTTCTCTTATCGCTCTCCTCTTATGATTCTCAGAATTCTCCATTGAATTGAATGTTTTCTAAAGGAATCTCCGTATCAAGCGTGAAGACTTGAGTGAAACATCACCCACAGCTGAAAAGTTGTTACTACTGATTCATCTCTTTTATCTTCACAACGAAATTATTTTTCTTGAATCTCTGTGAACACGTTTTCTTACAAAATAATTGGCAGTGCGCTTCAGAAAAAGGGAAGTCTAAAGAAAAAAGTAAAAGAAAATTACGCCGAACTATTTTATAACTATAATGCTGTGGTTACGTATTACGGTGATTTGACGTCAACTATATGCAAACCATTTGCATATTTACGTCCCATGTCATGTAAATTAGGCTTCATTTATCTGAACGACATTGAACATCCATTGGGGTTTTTATTAGAATTTATTGAAGTTTGTAGAACAAAATTTGCGTTTTCATAGGCATTTGTAGTTTGAGAATGATGAAGTAACATCATTTCATTCAATGCAGTAGTAAAATCCCGTGGTAGATATGTTAAATCTATTAGTTAAGTTTTACTAGGGCATTTTCAACGTTACAAGTAGTGTAATGAATGTGTGTTGACATGTGGTTGTCTTATTCCTTATTACTCCGTGTATGAATGCGAGGTGCTCCTCCGCTGAACATATAGTCAACAACATTGTCGATTGCCGATGAAGGAGGACATAAACTTTAATTAAGGATTTGACTTAGGAACTTGAATTATTCGGATAATTTCCATCAAATGAAAGCTTTTCGCCAAGCAGCTTTTAAAGTAATAAAGAATAACCAACTTTATATATATATATATATATATATATATATATATATATATATATATATATATATATATATATATATATATATAAAAACTAATTATTTAACTAAATTTTCGGTATTTACCATCAATTGATGAATCTTCTTGGATCCAGATCTTTTACTAAAAGTCCGATTTCTATAAAGGATATCAAATACCACTTATGCCATCTATAAGTGAAATTCTGAAATACAACTATTTATTTGTGAAAGATGCTTTGAGAATTTAAGGGATCCGATTTTATTTTTTGGTCCTTATAGACATGTTTGGTTTTATGGAGATGATGTAGCTTAGCTATATCATTATGGATTAGAAACAACAACATTTGTGAAAGAAAATTTTAATTTTGCTTTGATAATAAAATAGTATCAAAATTTAATTTGGAAAAAGTTAAATTGAATCAAAAAACTTAAATTTTGCTTTTATAACAAAAAAATTTCTAAAAGTAGTATCAAGCTAAAATATAAGAAATAGTTATATCATAAAAATAACATCAGTTATTTTTAGCTTAATGTATTTTTACAAACAGCCTACAATTTAAAAATACAATTTTTGATTTTCAATTTTAAAAGATCTTATATGCAAGTTTTTTAGTGAACTCTCCATACATTTCCTATATTTATAGTAAGTAAAGTTAAGAACTCAATAAAGATTTTTTAAACATATATAATTTACAAATATAGAAAGTTCACTTACTTCTTTAATCAAATTTCTCATTGCTGGAGAGTTTTGTGAAATAAAAATTTTCAAAAATTAAAAAACCTTATAGATAGCTGTAAAATTTAAAAAATTAATTCATTTATTCATAAAAATGCTGTTAACTTTATCTAATAAAAAGTCATTTTAAAAATTCATTTGAAAATAAAGCCTTTTATAAATTGAATGAAATGTATACATTTTTTAAAACATCGCTACACGTTTTTCTTTTTTCTGTTCTTTAAAAATATTCATTTGAGGCTCTTTTTTAAGTAATTTATTAGCTTACTTTGAGCGAAAACTATATTTCAGAATCTTGTTAGCTTAGATAAAATTTTTGTTCAAGGGAGAAAATACAAGGATTACTTTTATGTTTCATAGCAAAGTTAAGTTTCGCCATCCCTCGAGTTTCTTAAATTTAATCCGGATAATCTCTCTGAGTAAAAGAAAATTGATTTTTGTAAAGAATAATTTTTAGAAAAACAAATTGTTGAAGCAATAGATTCGTTTTCCCCCAAGTGTGACAATCAGCATAATATTGACTATTTGGTTCTCAACAATTTATTAAATTTTAATTTAAGAAGTTTATTTTAAGTGAAATGAAATTCTGTATTTAATTTTCTAGCATAATTTATTTATTTGGGATGTTTTTATGGTATTTTTTCATTTATTTTATGTTCCCTTGAATTCTATTTCTTTAAAACTACACTGATAATTTTTCAGTTTTGTAAGTTAATTATACCCTAATTATATTACCTAACATGGATTTGAAGATTTTACTAAAAATTATAATGTCAAATTACATTTTTCAGTCTAAATTTTTTTTAACCAATTTTATTTTCATTGAATGCCATTTAAACTCTTAACAAGAAAATACATAAAATCCCTCAAAGAAATTCATTTTAAAATAAAACCTTGAATTGCATTTTTGATTAATATTTTCGATGTTTGACATTTCCTATTACAATAAGAGTTGAAAAGCAAAAGCAAATAGTTTTGCATCAATTCAAATTTTGCTATCTGTATTTCATGTGGATTGAAATTTTTAAATTTATTTATAAATTGAAATTTCTAACATGATTGGATGTTAATGTTTTAGATTATATGAAACAAAATATTCTACTTCTTTAATTTTTTATTTGTCTAAAATTTTGCTGTAAATGGAATGAATCTTAAAAGCTGTAAATATTTCAAATGTTCACTGACCTAAAATAGTATTTTGGATGCCTGCTTATTCAGAAATGTATTTACTGGTCTACTTCTTCTTCTTCTTCTTAAAATTGAGTTTGTATGTCATTGGGCACCTCTGCTTTTATCAGCATTTTGTACCATTAACTCCAAACCCAATGTTTCCTAGTTCCAGTTGCTCGGGTCACCCACTTTACTAATAAAGTCCGATAACCCTTTAATGGAATCTAGGTGTAACTCTCTAGTATGGATGAAGCCTAAAGAAGTTAATTTAGGGAGGGCAAGAGCCTCGCATTCGTAAATGACATGCTCTGCCGTTTCCTCTTGCATATGACATTTCCAGCAGATAAGGTCTTGCTGAAATAGTCCCATCTGGTCAGAAAGTCAGTCATGCTTGGAATAACGTTCTGACTTTCACCAGAAGAAGATGGTTTAGAGGTCATTTCTACCTCAAGTGAAGGATTCATTGCTGCCCCTTTACAAGATTGCCTCTGAGTTCCCTTGTCTTTTTCAGCAAGGTCTACTTTAGAGGCTTCACCTGCAAATGCAGAAAGGTTTGTTACTTCTTGTGTCTTTTCAGCCACAAGATAACAATTAAAAAGCTCAGGTAATAATATAAGTCCACCCAGCATTGCCTGAGTTACTGGGCAAGGCAAATTACTCTAGAAGTTCGCCAAGCAACTAGAGGCTCCGTTAAGACACCAATACCGCGGTGCCAATCAGCCCTAGGCACGGATCGCATAACACCAGGGTTTACGGGAACTGGTTCGCGGCCTCTGATTCTATATTCAAGGCTATCCTGTCATTCCTACAGGACATTCGGCTATCAACCACTTGCCGACGCGCCTGGTGGCTGTGCTCAAGCCCCAGGAAGGTACACGTACCCCCTGGTTCCAGGATTTACTGGTCTAAATATATTACTATTAGTTTTTTAAGAATCAAATTAGATATGAAGTTTGGTCTTTTGAATGCTTTCGATAATGCAATATGTAAGTATTTCCTTAAATAAATGCATAAATATGTATTTAAATATGTTGGAGAATATGTATTTAACTGTGTCTTAGAAAATTCAGGCTTTACTTATTCAGGTAAATACGACGTTAAATTCACAATTGAAACATCTAAAAAATTCGGAAGCACATGTGTCTTATTTTAGGGAAATACTCTGACTTTAAAATTTTAATATACACGAAAAAATAAAGAAATGCAAAATAATTTAAGTCTATTTAAAATGATTTGGTTTCTAATAATAAATGATACGATAAAGTGTAATCCATTATAATAGGATATGAATGTTATACAATGCAATTAATTAGCTCAAATTACACCAAGCTAAGTATTTATAAGCAAATTTAAAATAAATAAGCAGTTATAACAATAATCTTGTTTGTACTATTCCTGATAATTCTTTAATCGGAAGTAGATGCTTCTGTTTTATAGTTCTTTATTACTATCATAAAATAATTAAAGGGCTACTTTGTCATAACAATAAAAAAACAAATATATGCATAAAATTTTAAGAATCTTCTTGACTCTATAGGATAAATATATATGACGTGTTTTCCAGACATTAGAACTTTGATCTTAGAACTGACATTACAACCTTTTGTATGGCTGTTAATATATTATTCTAAGTAAAACTGCTAATCCAATGTCAAGCTTTACTATAAATTTATTTGTCGTAATTCTTTGTCATGGAAGAAATTTGGAAAGATGGTCTTGGGCAGCAAAAGACTTATAAAATTCTTACAAGGTACAAGTAAATACACTGGATCTATTAGATGATATAACATCAAGCTGCTCCAAACCATAAAGTCTTTCACAATGTCTAATGACGTTGGCTATAATATAGCGTTCTTTAAAAAGTCATCATGAGTCTTTAAAACAGTAACTTCTCCATAAAACGTAGCAGGACCTATTGGTCAACAATATCAGTGGCCATTTATTATTCGGTTGTGATTAATTTCAGGTACAATGGCTGGAAATAGTATCATTACACATCATTTCAAATATAATACCTGATTATGGTTTCTAGTGGTATATAATAAATAAGCCCATCCAAATGAAGTCAGTGAATATAACTTGTGCGTAATCTGACTGCATGGATAGGTCTCACAAATGACAGTGACAGCACAGGATTGTATTTCAGCTACCGTCTTCAATGAATCCTTTGTGGTATTACTGCAATAGGATATCATCTGATATTATTCTTTGCCTCTGCTTTCTATTAAACACATGAACCAAAACGGAAGGTAAAACAAACTGAGGGTTATTATTACATATTTTGGCAGACATGAGTGCATAACCTAATAACTATTAAGCCTTGTCTCAACAATTATTAGGTCTAAGCAGCATATATAAGTACTGTCTGTCTACCACAAGATTAGTGTTCGAAAAATAATTTGGTTAGTGACGGTTGCTATAGTAACAAGAACTGTCCATTTCAAATCAGAGTTAAGAGTATTGTGACTTGGTGATATTCTGAGTAGCACCTCCTTATTTTCTAGGTAAGTCAAACATTCTGCTTTTTTTCTGGCTCTTCCTGTTGAAAATGGAACATGTCTACGTCAACAGACAAAAATACACAAACCTGCGGGAAGAATTCGAGTGGTAAACAAAACCTTGAGGAAAACATTTAGGGCTTGACTGACTTTTAACTATGTACAGCAAACCTAAAGATATACAGAATGGCAAACTTTTTTTATTAATTTTATACTTCCTAAAGATCATTTTTATGGAAAGTATAAAATATTCATGAAAATATATTTATCCTTTCTCCTTTTTTTTCAAAAATGTAACTAGAGATTTTATTGGAAGCAAAGTTAAATTTTCGTTTTGTTTAAAATGTAAGGACCAAAAATAGAACCAATTGAATTCTACCAGTTATTGGTTTTGTGAAAAATCTTATTTCACATTTAGCCCTAACGTTTGATTTAAGAACATCCCTTACCAAATAATATTTGTCCTCCTAAGGGAATAAAGACACGTTTTTTTACGGTGAAAAAGTTTCTATCTTTGACCTTTTGCC
This sequence comes from Latrodectus hesperus, assembly GCA_037975125.1. NCBI lineage: Eukaryota > Metazoa > Arthropoda > Arachnida > Araneae > Theridiidae > Latrodectus > Latrodectus hesperus. Next base: position 62,438 of record JAJQOW010000153.1, read on the forward strand.
ACAAAATATCGTCTCTAAAAAAGAACATTTTTCTTCTGTGACTTGATTCTTCCTATTCACACTTGAATTTTAAGTGGAGAAGTAAATATCCAACTTATTTTTTCTGTTGTTGAAAACTGAAATAATACAAAATAAACAATTATTTTTACTGCATTGGATTATTTCGAAACTTAAAATATTTTTATTGTTCAATTATGTTTTCTCGAATTTTTAGTTCTCAATTCTCATTCTGACTGTTCTGATGTGTCTTTAAAAACATACTTTATCTTATCTTTTTATTAGAAAATATCTCTAACATATTTTTTATTCAGAATTGAAAGGGGAAAAACGTGCTATTTAGTAAACAGACGTTCCTTTAAAAAGTGAAAAAAATAGGTTCGATTGTTAGTTTTGATTTGATATATAGAAAATATTGTGATTGAATGTAAATGCGTAAAAATATCAAAAAATTATTAATGATTAAAAAGTGAGCCGTATGCGTTATTTGATAAAAATAAAAAAAAGCTCCACATAAAAATATTTTGGAATCAGATTAATATATATATCATAAAATATTAATAAAATAGTTTTTAAGTTTGCACTATGAAAACATTTTTAAATATATTACTGTAAACTAAACTCAGTAGCACGATCATCCCTTATGTCCAAAACCCTACAGTATGCATATCTGTTTCTGTGACCAAGGACCCTGGGGTACAAAGCGTATATCTCTGTCAGGTGGTCAGCCTAACACAACCCCCCCCCTCCAGTGTTTAGTTACCAAGCGTGCATTTTACTCAGTTTTATCGACCCACTGAAGGCATGAAATGTTGAGTCGATTTTGCCATGCTCGAGGACCAAATCTCGGACCTTTTAAGCATATTAAATCACTAAAATATATTTCTCTGACATTTATATAATATTTCAATAAATATATACTCACAGGATAGACACTTTTCTGCAGATTTCGAAAATCAAGGTTTGATTGGTTAATGTTGCGTGGTATCTTTTTAAGCCATTGACTGTTATAATGAGCTTACATTTTATTCCTTTTCGTGTTAAAAGGAAATTGATGAATTAAAACTAAATTATGGTCTCATTCCTATTCATTTGAAACCAGGTCTTGAAGTTGGATTGGAAAAGAGAAAATCTTTGCAGCTAATTCAGTATGTCAACCAAAGTCATCATTTCATATTAAGATTAGGAATATGCCTAAAAATAATTCTATCCATGTGCGCATACATTATTTTATCAGTTGTACACTTGACCCATCATATTGTACCACGTTTCGGAATGCGTATTGATTGAGAGTCAATAAAACATTATATTTAAAAATATTCGACTTTTATTCGTAGCGATTTCTACAAGATACAGAAAATTCTGGCTGTAGAAATAACAATTTTAATTCAGCTAATGCAACAGGAAACAGCTTTCAAACACAGAAATCTATATTACCTCAGACAGATGACAGCTTCTATGCACTAGACAAACGCTTCAAAGCTGATCATCCTCTGAAGCTACTTGGTCTGACTGCGATTGGCCGATTTGTCCATTTATTCCGACTTGTCCATTGGCCTTTTTGAAAAGTAATTGTAAGCCTAATGCTCATTACTAAATTTCCTCATTTTTTCATTGCCGAAATAAAAGGTAGAGCTTCATAAGTTGGTGAATCTTCACTAATAAATCTTAAAAGCGGCGGTTTTTATACTTGAATTGGTGAGAAAATCTAAGAGTTTTACCAGGATTTCTGGTCGGCTGTAAGCTATCTCGCTTAATATTGGTCCTAGGTTCAGTGATGAAAGTTTTCAGAAATATCTATTTATCGCCAAGTCGTCGCCAAGGCACCAAGAGTCTCACCGAAAGGACGCCAATTCTCCAAATCGCTATAAATGCAGTTTTTAAAATAGAATGAGCCTAAACTGCGCAATATTTGCTCAAAATGTGAGTATTTTAGAGCAGTCTGAGATATTTTAAGACAAATGCAAGTAATATTTATAAATTTGTGACAATATTTAAGGCAGAAGTGAAATTCAGTTAAAGATTGTTGCGTTTAACATTGTATATCACTTCTGACGTAAAGCAATTCTTTCTACAGCACTAATCATAATGGACTGTTATTAATAATTCCTTTTGTACAGAAAATTTGTGTCAATCAATGCTTAGAGCATTATCCGTTTCAATGTTGGTATAATATTTTGGGTTTAAATACTAAGGTGACACTTAACCATTCTGTTTACAATTTTTTACAATATTACACCATACAATATTTTTTTGGAATAATTAAACATATTTCATAAAATTAAGATATTTTATTTTTTTCTGTTATTATTTATTTGCTTTCATTTTATAATCAAATATTAATTTTCTAACAAAATTCTTAACTCTCAATAATTTGTAAACTCTAATTTTATTTTTTACTTCAATAATAAGTATTTTGTTGCAAATTTTTATTTTTACTACACATGGTTTATAAAAAATACTCAAGGATAAAATTACTGTAACTTATGTAAATAATGCAAATAACGGAAACATAATTTCTTTACAAAAATCAGTATTTTAAGAATGTCAACATAAATAAGGTTTTTTTTTGTTTAAATTAATCAGAGTAGTTTAACTGCCTTTTAATTAATCAATTTCACTAATTTAAATACTTTTCGATCAATTTAATTACTTCAGCTGAAAGAAAATTAATATGATGAGAAAATAAATCTAGAATTGAAGGCAGAAAATCTTATTTTAAGCTAAGGAAATAAATATTCTCCGAAAAGTTTATAAGAAACGAATCCAGGAAAGTTTTAAAAAATAATAAAAAAAACTAATCTCATTGACAAAATTAAAATTATTTCTTGTAAAATAAGTGATTTTAGAGCTTCTCTAAGCAATATTTAAAGCACAAATTATTCTTTTTTCGATAAATAAATTAAAATGGTAGTTTTAAAACTTAGAGAACTTCGTTATTATAAAGAAAATTCGTATTTTTTAAATTAGAGAGTAGGAATGTGTTGTCATCGATATTTTATTAAATAACAACGTTCCTTGAAGTTTCCACTTTTTTTCTAAAGTATATTACGGGAAGTTTAAGATCGGAGATCACTTAATAATTTGCGTGTTTTATTGAGAATTTCACTAAAGTGGAATTCTCAATAAAATCACGTCATATAAATCACCCATAACTAAAACCATATATTATGGCTTTAATATAACAGTTTTTACTTAAAGGAAAAATAATAGATTTGTTATTCTTTTTTGATTAAATTAATCAATTATCATTATAAATTAAGAAATTGTATTTCATATATTTGTTAGTCGGTTGAGCATGATTTTAAAAGAATTATACTAGAATATTTCTCAGAATATTGTCAAATGTAAACGTGCCTATAATGAAAAATATGAAAACTTAAATTTATCAAGAACGAGCAACTATGTCATTGCAAGTAATAACTTTTATCACTGCAGCAGATAATCCAATCCATGTATTATAGAAATGTGTTGGGGAATATTTCTGAAGAACGGAGTTGATGACATCGGTTAAGAACTTTCAATAGATCACACCTGCAAAGGCACTGACTGGAGTAGAAAATCATTGTTCTCCTTTTAGGATGGTTGCAGATTCAACACCTGATTCAGACGAAGACCAGAGTGCATTGAGACCCGATGCTTATTAAAACATTCGCAGGAACCAACGTCCTTCATTTGAGTGAGGTATCTAAAAAAGAGGACCAGCTCATGTATGGACGTCTTCAATTGGCTGTGGTTCAAAACTTCGAGGGGGGTTGATGATATCCACTGACGTCAGTCGGAAGAATTAAGAACCTGAAAAATCATTACAATAACCTAAAATAAGCTATTCTATCTTGCCTCTATATTCAAGATTCTATATTGCTATTATATCCGTGATTCAATATTGCCACGATCTCAAGAACTGTAGGACAATTTGATGTTGAGAATGGAGAAATGGTGGAAGAGTGGAGTATGTAGAGAGCATATTCCAATCTAATGTTTTCTTCCTCTTGGATCATGTGTAAGGATACTGTAATTTCAATAAACGCTTTTTGTTTAATTCCATTCTGAATGCATTGTATTCATTTTTATTTAGCAATATTTTTGTCATAGTTTAAGTGCAATATACTGATTCTTATTTCTGAATTTCATGTCTCGCTGAATTCATGCTTTTCTGCGGAGATAGGGTAAAAACACCTGTTGCTTAAGTTGTGCGCATCTGTATATATTTAATACATATTATCATCCCTTTGTATCAAGGACTCGTTATAAAAAGCTTTTATCTGGGAAATGTTTTCAATCTGCTGTTTTTCATTGAAATGAACTGTAAAATGTTGAATATATCTAATCATCATATCTAATTAAAATTATTTCAAACAATTAAAATGCATTTTTAATTATGTAAACTCAAATTTATAAATAATTGAAAATAATAATCGTCTAAATCGTGAAAATAATAAAATTAAATATTGATTTAACCTATCGTTTAATACAAACATTTTCCTAATTTGATGCATAATATGTTTAAATATTTATTTTTTTAGTTATTATTTTTTTATTTAAACACATATTGATAGTCAAAATTTCGTTTAATATAAAATAATTTTGATGCTTTATTTATTTAATATTAATTTATTCAATTAAAAATCCTCTTTTATCTTTAAGAAGAAAATATTGAAATGGTGTAACAGATCTTTCGCTTAGATGGCCCTCATCTCGATGACGGTTCAGCTTGGGAATCCTCGTGATTCTCGTGCTCCGGAGGGATCGCAAAAGAGGACCCCATAGGATCCATTGTGTACAAGATTGAATCTAAAAACTTAGAAACATAATGAAAATGCCTTTTACACAAATGTACATAAAATGAATTACTTATTGAACTGAAGTTTTACTAAACTGATCCTTAAAAATTAAACTACCGGAAATTGAAATGTTCAAATTTGATTTTAATTTAATGATTTTCTAGTAACTTTCTGTGTCAAAACTGGTCAATTTCAAAACAGACAGATAAATATATATAATGTATTTATATATATATATATATATATATATATATATATATATATATATATATATATAGTGAGTGTGTATGTGTGTGTGTGTGTGTGTGTGTGTGTGTATAATACATGTACACTTAACTATAACAATTGTTAGAAAAAGTGAGTATTTTTATTAATGTCATCATTTATTTTTCTTCCAATTTTCAATATGATAATTATATTAATAACATAATAAGAAACTAAAAGTTTAGTTAAAGCTAGTTAACAATTAAACATTGCACGTTTGATGTACTTATTTCTGACACTATTTTTGTGTTATGTTTTAACAGATGTAGTTTTTTTATATTTTGAAAACAATTTTGAACTTATTTTATTTATATTTGTTTTGAAAATAATTGTAATTCGTTGAATTACTTTTTATAAAATTATTGATTGAGAGTTGTATATATATATCAAAATAATTATTATTAGAACAATGCTTCATCTAAAGTTTTCATATGAATGTGAACTTCAAATATATTCAATATTATGAAAATAGTAATTTAAATACACTTCCCGTACATGAAATTATACTAGAAAGTTAAAAAATTTGAAATATTTTTAGTTTTAAAAATTAATATTAAAAGAAACATTTTTTCATCATATGAAATTTGCTTAAATTTTTTTTAATTTCAACTTATTAAACTCTTATAAAAGTTACTTATATATTTAATAATACATACACTTTATATAACATTGTGCACTAAAAAATTAAGTACACTAATGTACTAAAAATTTTTGTAATCATACATATAAATATTGTTTTTCATGAAAACTCAGATTTTAATATAAATTTTAACATAGCTCTTCATTATTTTCGTATTCTAAAATAAATATTATGTAAGTGATTAATAACTACTTAATAAAAATTACTTTTACGTATTTAAGTGAAATTGGAACCGTTTTGGCAGAAAAACAATGCGTTTTGTTAGAGAATTATGAATCTATGTGAGTTATAGTTTTATATTAAATTCATTAATGTAAAAGTAAGAGCAGAGATTTATTGAGATTAAATTTAATATAATAGAAAATAAATCTTCCCTATATATTTCATACAAATAAGTGCAAAAAAAAAAATGCAAACAATTTAATTCTGTTATTCTTCGCAAATTAATTTATTACTAACGCCAACAAATAAAAAAAATACATAACTGATCTTGCCGCAAATTAATATATGTGTAATACTTCATGGCTAGTTAATCTCTTATTACCAACAGGCTTTGATCATCTGTGCGCATGCGCCCGCATATCTAGCTATAGATCTCACCAGCCCCATTCCTTTGGCGCAACCCTCCCATAAGGATCCAGGTGCACTCACCACACAGCACGCGTAGGGAAAGAGTTCCTGTCTCGCGCGGAAGGTAGACGTAGCACAGAAATCGATTGCACTCTCTGCTTTCGCCTTTCCTGCTTTGTGTTTTTGATTGCCCCGTTCTCAGTGCACATATGTAAATAAAGCGCACAATCTTGATTTCTATATTTCACGCTTAAACTAATTGACAATCATTTGAAAATTTTAAAACTCAGAAAAAATAGTCAATTGCACCGGAAAAGTAAGTTTGCTTATTTAATTTGATTTTATGAAATCTTACTTAGTCAAAAACATCTATTAAACATGTGTTGCCCTATTATTATGTCACTACTGCATAAAAGATAATAAACAAATAGTTGCCAACGCACACAAAAATCTATGAATTTCTTATCAGTTACAAATATTTAGGTAAAAATAGTTTACAATTCTATATTTGAGCAAATGAACAATATTTTAAAATTGGTATATTTAAAAATAGAAGAGTCATTTTAATATTTAATGATTAACAGGTGTGTAAGTAATTTCTTATGTTTGGAACAAAGAACTGAAATTGGCATCCATAAATTTGCCATTAACAAGTGCAGTAAAACATACGAGGTTAAAATAATATTTACTTTAGAAAAAAATTTGAAAGTAAAGCGTGTTCATCAAGAAGAGCTAATGAATTCTAAACTAATAAAGTGATTTTTTGAAGTGAATTTCAATTTTTTTAAAGTGAATTGCAATTTTTTATATACAATACATAAACGAATCACCAACAATTTTGAGAAAATGGTGTATTAGACAATAATGAAAAGTATACTGGTTGTCAGAAAAAGTAAAACTGAAAATATGAAATTATTTTTCTCTAAAAAAATTAAAAAGGCCAAATTAATCTCCTAATTACAATAAGAGTATATTCTTTTATGTATCCACAAATAATGATTTTGCAAAAAGTAATTATTAAAAAGAGTAAATGCAAAAATATTTAAATTATAAACTGCATCTATAATTAATTTCATTGCATTTTTCTTATTATTTCTCTTGCGAACTGCAAGATTTTTGAAATCGATTCAACAGGTTATGATTTTCGATTCAACAGGCTTCCCATTGAATGCGGTGAAGCTACTTCTACAGGGACCGGAATTCCTTTCAAATTCATAAATGAACGATGTTATTTTAATTCAAATCACTCAATACTTTATAATCTATGCATATCTAAGCACATTCATACTTCTTAACTATTTTGCATTATTCCGAATCTTTTCCCAGAATTTAATCTCAAATGGAAATGAACCATTTTTTGAATATAAGTCCAAAATTATTAATAATTTTGAAGAGATTTATTAAGTATGAAAACAATTTGTTTTCATTTTGTTATACATCAGCATGAAGTTATTGCTTTCTTGAATTAGGATAAAAGTTAACATTATTCTCATGAAAGTTTCTATTTTGATTCAACTTTTCACGACATCAGCAAATTAAATACACTCAATGCATTTCTTTTAATATTTTGAGACAATTAAAAGAAATTTGTTAATCAGAAAAATATTTTTAAGCACATATTTCAATTTGACTGATTTTTGCATGAATTTTTTGTTCCTATTGATAAATAATTATTACACAATTAGCTGCCACCCATCCTGTCTAGTGGTCAGAGTGCCTGACTGCTGATAGGGAGGTCCTGGGCTCGAATCCCAGAGCGGGCACATGAATGTACTTCCTCTCTTTGTCTATGCTGTCTTAGTATGTATGAATGGGTTGTGAAGGGTTGCCTACCCTATAAATGGTTACCTATGGCATGTGTGTACTGAGGAAGTCGGACTCCACACCAAAATAGGGTTCAGTTGGAAAAATGGAGCAGCGCACCCCACAATGCCAGAATAGCTGGCACAAGACTACAACAACAAGCCAATTAACTTGCAAATGAGACTTGTTTACTTGCTCAAAGCTATAACATAAAGGACTACTACCATACTTACTTTGCTGGAAAAAAAATTTAAATTCTGACACCTTGAAAATAAAACAATGTTATATTTTATGTTAATTAATTAGATAAGATTAATTATATTTTAAATTAATCTACATTTCATTTTGACTGTTTCCCTCAACTCTTTGCTTATATATTAAAAAATTATTTATTTTATTTACTGAAGTAAGTTTTGCATTCAACATATGTTTTAATCATCATGTTTAATGATTGATGATTATGTTTAAAGTTTAATCATGGATAATAAATAGGGTCCCTTAAATTGTATAAATAAAATGTTACTCTGATGCATTTTTCCATCATTATAATTGTTATTATAATTTAGTAAAAAGGCACAGAATGGAAATAGTTTAACAAATCACACTATAATGAATGATACTCTCGGAAAACATTTTTACTATGATTTAAAATTTTTTCGTTAGAATAGTTTAAAAAAATCCTGAAAAACCTTGCCTGAACTGAACAGTAGGAATCATCAAATGCTTATGAACCACGCTGCATTTGTCATTAAAACTTATGTGGTTTAAAATGCCGGAATATTAAATTTTTCAACTGTCTTTATACAGCTTAAAAAATAATTGGAAAGATATGTTAAAAAGCTCACTATGCCTATCTTTCATGAATGTATTAAATGGGGGAATTTTTGTAAAATTGAAGTCATATTTCTACATTGCAAATGGAAATAATGTACAAAGTACTTTATATGGAAGTATCCTATTATTCAACAGTTCTATTATTATTATGAAACAATTATTACTCGCAAAAGACACATATGAATCCCTTAACACCTGTGTACTCTAAATTCTGATAAGTTTATATCGATGCGGAATGGAAATACTCCAAGCACAAGCCTCAACTTCATCACTTGATTGTAATCAAAAATCGCAAGTTGATATTCTGTTATTTGTTGTTGTCGTGTGCCAGCTATACTGGCAACATGGGGTGCGATGCTCCACTTTTCCAACTGAACCCTATTTTTGGGTGTGGAGACCGACTTCCTCAGAACACACATGCTATAGGGACCCGTTTATAGGGTAGGCAACCATTCACACCCCATTCATACAAGGAAAGGACAAAGACAGGATAGATAGAGAGAGAAAGTACATCCATGCCCGAACCGAGATTCGAACTCAGGACCTCCTTATCCGCAGTCAGGCACGCTGACCACTAGACAAGTTGGGTGGCATTCTTTTATTGTATGGCTTTGATTGAAAGAAATGGGCTTAAATGAGAACGAATGCAGTAAAAGTATACTGTATAATATCACTAAAAGACTTACTAAAAGCTTGAGTGATATTATGCAGTACTTTAGGTAGAATTATTTTTTACTCAGAATATGTGTCATATGTTACATCGTGTACATAATTTTGTTTATTATTTAAAGTTTTCTTTTGTGCTGATCAGATTTAGTTTCATTTATATTGTGAATTTTGACTTCAACCATTTAAAAGATAGAAAATGCGAAGTTTTCCGTAACTTGTAAAATAATTGAAATAACCCTGATGTAATCGCAAGTTTTACTGTTACCAAACAGTTATTATTTTAATGTAACCACTATTTAAAATGAATTCCAGTTTTTTTCTTTATCTATTTATGATAAAGAAATATAACTTTTGCTCATTAAATGAAAATTCATAAAAGTTAAAAAAAAAAGAAAGTAAACCCATTTTAAATATGTAGATATTTTGAAGGCATCCCATGAAAGTTTTTATTGAACATTACTTATAAATGAGTCCAAGAAAGGAACAAATGAAATGCAAAATAAGTAAATATATTTTCTAATATCAGAAATCAATTCATTTTTCAAAACCACGAAAGAGATATAGAAGACTCCTTATATAGTAGATGGTTTGTTCTATGGCTATTGTAATCCTAAAAGTAAGTTGATAGTCCTAATTTAAAATTGAACAACCCGAAGCAAAGCCTGCAAACTCCAGAGGTTTCATTTCACCTACTTTACGCGACCGATCCGCTGTTAGAGAAGATGGCGGATTTCTCTGCCATGTTAGGTATGAAACCTTTGAATAACGCTTTTTAAAACCACGCCACAGTGAATATTAAACATGATGAAAATAAATGTTTTACAAAAATGTAACTTTCGTAATTTATAAATAATTTCTATAAAACATAACAAAAAGTGGTTCTCTCCATCCTAAATCATCAAATAGGTTTCTTTTCAGCATGATAAATTATAATTTTTGCCTGTATAATAATTACTCATTACATTAAAATGTCATGAATCTCAATTCGTAAAACCATATTTGTTTTAATTTTTCCATTAATGTTCTATACCTTGTTTTCAGAATAAAGTTCAGTAACTTGTGAATACAAAATACATTAATAGTAATGAAAAGCAGTAAATATTTGTGTTACCAAATCACAAAATGTCGTACTGGAGTAACAGATGAAGCTCGTTAACACAATAAAGCGCCCTCTGATGTTGAAATATATAAATACCTTTGCTGAATCAGTTGCCAAGGGAACCAGAGAGTCCAACGGAATTTTCAATCAGGTCTGTAGTGTGCTTTATAACGAAGGAAGTGATTACTTTCTTAATAGTTGACGGCCGCTGTCAGACAATTTGTGTCGGGTTGGGGAAATGGATTTATTGCATCACTCTTAATTAGCTTTGTTGCTACATTTTCACTTAATCATTTACTGAATAGACAATGCGTTAAACTGAGTTAATTTCCCACAACGTTAGCATATTTCATATTCTAATGGTTAAATGAATAGAGTAATCCACACTAAATTAATCAAAAGGGCAGAATATAGTGAATACTTTGCAATTTTATTGATATACAAGCTGACCCAGCCACGCGTTGCAGTGGCTGAGTTTTTAAAATACATTGAATCAATTTTTTACTAATTCTTGGGTTCAATCAAATTAATATTTTCTAAAAAAATTTAGAATAGGTTCATTCATAGGAGATTAAAAATAAAACGTTTCACCAAAATTTAATAGTAATAGGTAAAGTATCGAAATTTTGAAATTAAGCACAAATCAACATATACTTTCTGAATTTACATTTTATTCATCTTATATTAAATTATAAACTGTAATCAGTGACTTACTAATAAAATATACTATATAAATTAAAGACATCTAAAAATAAATTGTTATAAATGAGGTAGATAACATTGACATCGAACTATTATTATTTTGATTTTAAATTATATTAAAACTAAAAAATTTTTCGCGGCATTATACTGAAATAAAAAAAAATTAAAAGAATTTATCATTTGAATAAATAAATTAGATCAAAATGTTCTACTGAATAAATTAATAATTATCAAATTATAAAATAAAAATAAAAAATAATAAAAGGCTATCAAGAAATATTTACATATTTTCGAGGTGGTATGAAAATTAGTAGAGAAAAACAGTAATAAATAAAATTTTATTTTACTATTTACAATATTAAAAATATTCAAACTGAATACTGCACAATAATAACAAATTACAAAGTATAATTAGGAAAATGATTCACGAAAAATTGTTATAGTATCATTATACATCATGAAAATATATGTAAATTCTATATTTAACCACGCGCTTGCGCGCGCACGATAATTTTCTCGAAGATGGTATAATCTAGAAAAATAAACACGTCGCCATCTGCCGAATACTTGTGCAACTTAGATGCTAAACCGCCATCTATTAGGAACTTACAGAACTAACCTAAAAAAATAAAAAAAATTTAGGGTTGTACTACCCCTAACATTTAGGGGGATGAAAAATAGATGTTGGCCGATTCTCATAGATACCGGATAAGCACAAGAAATTTCATCAAAATCGGTCAAGCCGTTTCGGAGGAGTATGGCAACGAAAACTGTGACACGAGAATTTTATATATTAGATTTATAATTTGTATCTTCCAGAAAAAACTGCAATTAGGAAATATCACGATATTTACTACTCGCTTAGCTTTTTTGAAAATGCTGTATACAGAGCAAAATGAAGTCTTTGGTTTAAATCAACTAAAAACAAATGAGGGCTGAAATGCCAAGGAACTCTTTTTGCTTAGCTTTATTATTAAATATTCTTCTTCTTCTTCGAGTTGGGTTTGTATGTCATTGAGCACCTCTGCTTTTATCAGCATTTTGTAACTCCAAACCCAATGTTTCCCAGTTCCAGTTGCTCGGATCACCCACTTTATTAATAAAGTCTGATAACCCTTTAATGGAGCCTAGGTGTAACTCTCTAGTATGGATGATGCCTAAAGAGGTTAATCTAGGGAGGGCAAGAGCCTCGCATTCGTAAATGACATGCTCTGCCGTTTCCTCTTGCGTTTGACATTTCCTGCAGATAGGGTCTTGCTGAAACAGTCCCATTTTATGGAGATGTTTTCTGAAATAGTAGTGCCCAGTTATGAAGCCTACGATGAAACGTATCTTCTGCCTAGAGCATCTTAGAATTTCATAGGAAATCCTCGCTGATGATCTACAGATCATACTTTTAGCGTGGGTTTGACCAGGAGATTTGAGCCAAGCTTCATACATCTTCCGTTTTTCCCATCTAAGAACATTGGTTTTTGCGGTCTTCAAATTGATACTACAAAAAGGTTCTGGACCAATGGGAACAAAAGACGATCCTTGTTTAGCAAGCTCATCAGCCCTTTCATTACCTTCGATACCTTTGTGCCCTGGCACCCATACAAGGATCACCCTGTTTCTAGTTGCCAGTTCTGTAAGAAGGTTTCTACACTCCAGAATCATTTTAGATAAGTATTAAAAAAAACACTTTTATCCATTTCCCTCTGTATTTCCAATCGGTGGTGCATTGGAGAAACCGTAAACAGGTTCGACCAGGAGTGTTACTTTTTCAAAGACACAAAAACTTAATAATCTTTACGTATCTTAAAATTGGCTAAATGATCCCACGGAATGTAGAAAGAAAGGAGGTGAAACACGGTAGATATTTTTTCTTCAACCGCAACGCCTTTCCAGCGATGACAATGTTTAAAACAGGAGCTCCTCTTTCCCTGAAGCCAAAGTCTCGGAAAAGTGTGAATCACACTGTGGGGAATTTCAAAGCAAACTCAAAAAGGTGTTAATGACATAAAATCAGTGCTTAAATTAATTATGAATGCTGTAAAATCTTAATTCTAATTTTCAGCTTTTTAAATTATTCAGAGATTATAACAGGAATTTGATGTTTGGTTAATTTAAAATATAGACTATGTTCAAAATGAAATGAATGAAACATATATTTTAGGTTAACTAAAAATCAATATCCTGATGTAATTTCTGGCTAATTTAAAAAGAAAAGGTTCTTTTCCTCACAGCTATTTTAAATTTTAACTCGGAATAAAATTCAAGGATCAAAGTAAGTAGGGATTTCATTTATGATGGTAAAAATTTTATTTTTTGACTTACAATGTTGATTGTGTAGAAAAATGCGTGTTATAAATTATCTTCTTTATAACAATGTATGCATGTTATTCGTTATCTTCTTTATATAAGGTAAATCTGCTTGGTTCATGCTACTATTGTAGTATCCGTATCATTAACATCACAATTTTTATCAGATGAAACAACTATTATCATAGGTTGATCAAATAAAATCTTCATATTTTAAGAACATATTTTATCCTGAAAATACCTAAGGATTTTCATATTTTGGAAGGATAAATGTACCTGACATTTAACAGAAAATTCAAAGATAAATTCATAAAATAAGTTGCCTATTGATTTTACATGTAATGTAGCAAATATTGGTTATTGTATTTCAAAATTATCTTTCATCATATTTACTTGTTTTGTGATAATAATAGAATTTAATAAATATCCTAGAAAAGGACAATATTATTTTATGATAAAATTATAGACATTGCTGGACAATTGTTAAGGACGGATCACAAATTGCAATGTAGCTTAACATTAAGCGAGACATGAGTCCTAGTAGGATAAAATATAGTTGCCACACTGTTCAGACATTAGAATAAAAAACATTTATTGTTCTAGAAAGTACAAAAGCTGTGAAACATCTGAAAGAAAAAGAATGTTCATTTGATGCTGCATATGTAAAAATGGAACAATGCATCTAAAAGTCAGCAGGCACCTTGAAGAAAGGTATCTGTATGGGATATGTCCACCGTGGAGTGTGATACAACATTCCCCACTTTGCACAACGTTATCCAGCAGCTGTTGAGGCAATTTATCCCATTCCTCTGGGAGTGCACAGATAAGGGTGTTCTTGTTTGTCGGAGAATAGTTTCGACCAGCAACTTGCCTCCCCAAGGCATCCTACACATTTTCAATGGGGTTTAGATCTGGAGAACGTGATGGCTATACGAGGTGTTGAATACCCTCGCTCTCTAGACAATCCTGAACTTAGAGTGTTTGATCATATGTTGCTTTGTCGTCCATAAAAACAAATTTATCACCGACAGCACCACGGAAAAGACGAACATGAGGAAGTAGAACTTCCTTAATGTATCGCTGGCCTGTCATAGTCCCATTTGCAACCACATGTAGGGGCGTGCGGCCATTGATCATGATGCCGGCCCCCACCATGACACTGCATGTCGGATATCGTTCCCTTTCCTGGATATTTTCTGGATGATAAGCAGTACCACTCTCGCGTCAGATCAGTTGGCGTCTACAATCCGAGGACAGACTGAATCTACTCTCATCTGAGAATAGTACGCATGCCCAGTCCTGTTCAGTCCAATTGCGATGCTCACGACACCATTGCAAACGGGCAGTACGGTGCTGTCTGGTCAATGGGACACACACAACAGGTCTGCGGGCGTATAGTCCTCCTCCCCTCAAACGTTTGGCAACAGTTTTTCGGGAGATCTGCTTTCGTGAGGCAGCAAGAAACTGATTTGCCACCTGCTGAGCTGTGGTGCACCTGTTCCTTTTAGCTGATAGGACGATATATCTGTCTTCTGCAGGCTTCGTACTTCTAACACGACCTCCCCCGTGCCACCTACTACACATTCCAATAATTTTAAATGACTTCCACAGCCGTGAAACAACGCTGTGAGAGATGTCGGACTCCCTGGCAACATCTGTTATTTTTCGCATTTCTTCGATCTTTCCAATAATTCGGCCACGCATAAAATCATCTAAGTGATGTCGGGAACACATGCCAAAAATATCAAGTTCGTCTATTAAATCTTTCCTGTAAAACTTTGACTTGATACAACAACTGTCCACACGCGTCAAAACCTTTAAGGCTCTTATGAACGCTATAAACTGATGAACAGACGTAGAAAAAATTTGCAAACGCATACTTCTTCTTACTATATCCCGCACTTGTTCAAATTTTCCACATTTTGCTTCCTTTCATTTTGTGGTTACAATGGATGATAGTGTTATCCATCCTTAGCTATTGTCCAGTAGTGTATAAAGATATTGACATATTAAGGTAAAGTATTGTACATAATTTTTCGTCAAATACATTTTGTAAATTTAAATTTTAAATCAAGATGCTTTAAAGAGAATCTTCATCTCTCTGAAGTGCAAGGAGTTTCTGTAGGTCTGATTTTGAAATATGAGCAGTTTATTTTGGCTATTTAAGCTATCTAACACAAAATCAAATTTAATTTTCCTTTTTAAATATTTATTTCTTGTGAAATTGCTGGAGATGTATTTTATTTATTGATTTCGTTTAAAATGGATGTCAATGTTTTGAATTAAAAAACATTTTGGATTAAAATCAGAAATCAAGTTAAAAATTTCAGTAATTACTTCAAAAACTTGAGAAAAAAAGGCTAATTTATTAACTTAAATTTACTGAACTTTTACTTCAAAACAAGGCTTATTTTACAAATATATAAAAAAATAAAAATAAAAAACTGTCATTAAATCGATGAATTTATGTCGAATGAAAAAAAACACTATACATAAAAATTTTTTAAAATAATATTCTCAGATGACTAAGAATTTAGGCGCAAAAAGTAATGATCTCTAAAATTCAACACACACCCTGCATTGTGATAAAATGTAAAAACAAAATTTAATTCTCGAGATTGTTCAAACAGTCAATGAATAAAGGGTAGATAATCTGTTTTATATATATATATATATATATATATATATATATATATATATATATATATATATATATATATATATATATATATATATATATATATTTAATCAAGCGGTTATTTCAAATCTGTATATTTTGTTGTATTCGGTTTTGAAAACTCACTAGAGGAAAAAATGTGAAAAGATTCAGTAAAGTGTTTTATCATTAATTCTAAAATTTTCATGTATTACAAATTTTAAAAGGAAAGTTTCTTTCATTTTTTGAATCAATTTTACTATTTAACTTATTCCTAAAGAAGCAACGGTAATCTCCATTCGCGCGCGTGCGCGCGCGAAACGCTATATACATACTTACACACACACAGACACACACACACACACACACACACAAGATATCTATTTAGATTTCTAACCATGCTAATCAATAGAAAAAATCCAATGCAAGAGAGTAATGTTATACTTAGAGATTAACTGAAAATTATTAATACCAAAATCAAGGACGATATTAGCTATATAAGTTAAATTATGATTTCATATTTTCTTGTGCAATATGAAAAAATTATAATATGAAGATAAAAGAGACGAATGTATTTAAATAATACACATCAGTAATGGAAGACCACAATATTCTCCAGATCTAAGCCTTTAAATACTATGCTAACTAAGCTTAATATAATATTTGGGATCCTATACATACAAATTTAAGTTATTTTTTTCAACTTTCAATTTAAGTTCTTTTTTAAAACTATTACTGTATAGAGAACAAACAAAAATTGATTTTGCGAAACGTGATGTAAAAATACTTTAAATATATATAACCAAATAAGAATTATTAAATTGCTAATGCACATTAATATTTTTAAATTAATTTAATAATGTTTTTAGGGGCTAAATATTCATAAAAATTTCATTATATATTGTTAACATGAAATTAATATTAAAAATTTATAAATACAAGAATTTATACAAAAAATAATAAAAAAATGATATGAATATATATTTTTGATTTTGAATTATATTGTTATAATTTTATGATTTATTAAATAATATCTATCGATATAAAATTATTTAACAACACTTGTAACAAATGAAAATATCAAAATTTAATACGAAAAAAATATTTTTAAAAATTGATGAATATGATATTAGAAAATAGAGTAGAAGTACCAAATCTTTTCAAATTATTTTAATATATATTAAATATAGTAAATATATATAACATAATACTTATGCAGCAGCATAGTTTATTTTTATGTTTAATAAACTGACAAGGAACAATTAAATCTTTCGCTGCACTTCACTGAAACCACAAATGATCTGTTCAATTGCATTCGCATCTAGGAAAATTTCACACATTTATCCGAAATGGCAAACAATAACAAAATGAGGTATTTAGTTTTTATTTGCTTTGTAAATTCTAGAATATTTTATCACAACTAAAATAATATTTTTCATTCAAATATACATAAACAAAATTATTTTTTGCTCTAAAAATTAAAATTGATAATTTTTTTCCAAAAGAATATCAATAATTGTATCAGTTTTTTATTTATGAAATGAAACTTTTTAAAGTTATGAGAAATTATAAAAAGTGCACAGTATCCCTTTTTGAAGTTATTTTCAGTTTTTTCTTAAACTTAAGAATATATTATATATTTATTTTTTTGTAGAAAAGTAACTATTTCTTCGTGTTTTTAATTTTTGTTTTTCACCTAATACACTATATGAACTAGTTCATTGAGCAAATCAATTTTACACAAATTTTTCTTTTCCTTACATCATTTTTGAAATATCTAGACTAGAAATATTTGGTTCACAACATTTGTGCATTAATTTAGTTCAATCACCTTAAGCCAGAAAGGAAGTTTTTAATATGAGTAAACATAAATTATTATTTCCGATTTATTTATATATATAAATATATATATATATATATATATATATATATATATATATATATATATATATATATATATATATATATATATATATATATAATTATATGTATATTTATATATATATATAAATATATATATATAATTATATGTATATATATATATATATATATATATATATATATATATATATATATATATATATATATATATATATATATATATGTATATATATACATAATATATACATATATATATATATATATATATATATATATATATGATATATATATACATATATATATATATATATATATATATATATATATATATATAATTATATGTATATTTATATATATATATAAATATATATATATAATTATATGTATATATATATATATATATATATATATATATATATATATATATATATATATATATACATAATATATACATATATATATATATATACATATATATATATATATATATATATATATATACATATATATATATATATATATATATATATATATATATATATATATATAATTATATGTATATTTATATATATATATAAATATATATATATAATTATATGTATATATATATATATATATATATATATATATATATATATATATATATATATATATATATATATATATATATGTATATATATACATAATATATACATATATATATATATATATACATATATATATATATATATGTATATATATACATATATATATATATATATATATATATATATATATATATATATATATATATATATATATATATATATATATATATATATATATATATATATATATATGTATATATATATATATATATATATATATATATATATATATATATATATATATATATATATATATATATATATATATATATATATATATATATATATATATATATATATATATATATATATATATATATATATATATATATATATATATATATATATATATATATATATATATATATATATATATATATATATATATATATATAATTATATGTATATTTATATATATATATAAATATATATATATAATTATATGTATATATATATATATATATATATATATATATATATATATATATATATATATATATATATATATATATATATATATATGTATATATATACATAATATATACATATATATATATATATACATATATATATATATATATATATATGTAGATTATTTCATATATATAGATTATTTCAAATATATATAGATTATTTCATATATATAGATTATTCATATATATAGATTTTATATATATAGATTATTTCATATATATAGATATATATAGATTATTTCAAAGACTTTGCCAAATGTTTTGTACTAATCTTTAGTAAAACGAGAGAAACTGGTGGGGTACCCCCTTAATGACGATTTTTGCGATTTTGCTTCATCACCAAGCGATTCTAACACTGTTGCCACTTAAAAAACCGTATATATGATTCAAGAATGACGTAAAACACGAAAAAAAAACAGTCGAACCTTGCAACAAAAAATCCAATAAAGCAATAAAAATTGAAACTGGATACACTAAAGGGAAAACCTGAAACACTATAACCAAAACAAATTACGGCAGATTTGGCGAAAAATCTCTTGGTCAATCTGCTTTAACTTTTTTATTTTATTTAATTATAACTTGTTGTTTTAAGTGCATTATTTTAGCTTAGAAGTACATTAATACGTGTTCATATTGACTAAATAAACACATTCAATTATATAACAATTTAATAAATGAAAGCATAAATACTGCTTAAAGGAAAATGTTAAAAATAAACTCATTTACTCATTGGATGTCTTATGAGCACTAGCTAAGCGTTTAATATCAAATTTACCACTTGTAATTAACTCATACGCTATTCTTCGCCTTAAAAGCAGCATTTGTCCAACCAAAAAATATAAAAACTCCTCAAAATTCAATAAAATAATTATTACTTACTAATTTCAAATCATAAAAAACTATTTTAAATATTACAATTTAGAATTTTTTTAGAAAATATCAGCTTAAAATATTCTATTGGCATATTTTTGATTATATAATATAGCAAAATATGCTTGCAAAATTGGGAACATAAAAGATTTAAAATGGGAGCAAATTTTAAAATAACAAAGATTTATTAGCCAAATAGATGTAATTTATACGAATAATATTTATATTTTTAATAATCATTATTTCCTAATGATTAATTTTGTTGCCACTTAGGTATTAAATACTCATCGAGATATTATAGTTAGAAGTCAAGGGGTACCTTGCACCTTCTAAGGAAATCATATTAAAACTGTTTACCTAGCTAATATCATATTATTACTATTATTTTACATTTTTTCTTTTCATACTTCAAAGAAATATTCCGTAATTTTCTCCCAGTATATCAGGTATAAGGAATATCAATTGGAAAAAGAAAAAATACTTACATGCTATATTAATTTGCTGAGGCAAAGAATTGCCAGAAAAAAAGTATCACATACAGTTTCAACACTCTATTTCGCATAAATATATTTCTCAAATATAAAAATATTGCACTTATACATAACGAGAATATTCCAAAAAAAAAAAAAAAAAAAGATTTGTATTATGGAAGTTCTATCATTGCGACTGTTTATCCCCAATTAATTTATTTTTAATTCTAAAGTATTTACAAATGATAAGCACCAGATTTGTTTAAAAACCATTTTTATCATTAAGACCTATAAAAGATAAGATTATGTGTCAAAATATTTTTTCAGTGAAATGTTTGTAAATATTGAATAGTCAATGAATAATATAAAAAAATAGTAAACGCGTCGAAATCAAGTAAATTGAAGCAGCTAACTAGAAAAGCTGTCGGCAGGTTATCACGATTGAAGTGTGATTCATTCGTCAATGTTGATGCGAAGGGAAGTTCAGAGATAGAGATGAAATTTAGATTTCTATGAACGAATATTTTAAGAATCCTTCAGGAATACATTTTCACGTGAAAGGCTTTTCCTTTCCGACTGATGTTGGTTGGTTGGAATTCGAAAACAAGGGAAACGTAGATGGCTCAGGAAATTCAAGTGCGATGTATAAACCGGCTCTAATTTTTACCATTTCTAATTTGATACCATTAGCACGTGTCAATGTATAAGCTGGGAAATCATTACTTCGGATTTTATAATTTTCATAATTTGTAGTCTCTTTGATGAGTGCCTCCAGGTTTTCTGACACTATCTTAGACTAGCAATTGAACGCATTTGTATTCCCATTCATCAGATACTATTTTTTAATCTATCAAAATAGGTTGATTCGATACAGTTATATAAAAGTTTTTTCTTTGCTTTTATAATTATGACTTTCCTGCAGAGATATCTATCAGATAAAAACTTCTAACATATTAACTGAGTTATTATTTTCTTACTTCAATAATTTTGAAGTTCTAGTATTTGCCGACCTCTTATATAAATTTATAATTAATGAATCATTATTTTACATGAATCATTCAGATCGTTCTAATACATAAAAGATGTTAAGTAATGAATTCACGAGTTTAAAGCGTTTCAGCTCGATGAATTAATTAGAAAGTTTATTCTCAGAGCTAGAAAGTGTAAAAATGTTATGATGAACTTCTTATCATAAAACTTCATATGAATCAATTTTTATGTATCTATTCAAACTGGAGTGAAGTTCAAACTAGTTAAACTGCTGTAAATTGAAGTTTATCGCCCAGCCTAAAAAGAATATTTTGATAACCATATGAGAAACAAGTTTCTGCTAATTTGTATATGAATTTTGCATAGAAATCATCTTATGTAATTATTTTGCTAAGGAATAATGGATGTTATTATACAATGGAAACTGTAAAATTTTGTAAGTTGTAAGAAGTACAATGTATTCCTTAGAACAGATGATTTGTGTCCTCTTATGCATGGAAGCTTGGTGAATGCGCATGTCAGATGCTATTTTTAAATTTATTTATGTAAATACGGGCAAAGTGGAAACACAGTAGAATTAGGTAGATGTATGTAGAAATAATCATTCTAAAAGGAATCTAACAAACTCATCTTACACAGGGAAATAACATTCATTAAAACATTTTAAAATTTTATAAACTAGACAGAATACATAACAACAGCAATTAACTTGGTTACGTCCTTGCCATACATTCTTCTTCAGTATACATGTAAGTGAACTTTACATAATAAAAATATTTTACATATAGTTACAGTTACATTCAGTACTTAATAATAAAAACTATTCGACACTTACACCAATACAACCGAAGTTTCAATCTATTTCCAACAAAATTCACTGCTGGCCACTCAAAATGCAACACCAAGAAAGATCAGAGATATCATGAAAAAATTTGCTTTTTGTAGATCACGCATTACACAAGAATTTAATGTTTAAAATTACAGATTTTTGTGAAGTGTCGATGATGACGAAATCAATATCTGTTGTTGCATCCTCATGATGCCCTGAACATAGTCCAGCGTTGGACCCTCCCCAGCCCAATGGGAATCTTTGCAGTTGAAAATCAGGCATCAATCTGAAGGTGCCATAATACTTGAATTACCAACCTCAGAGGCATCATTTCACTTCAGGGTTATATAAGTCATGATATTCAAATTGAAATATCACGACTTATTTAGTGTGCCCCAGCCACCTTTATTAAACACGACGGATCTTCGTTTAAGCTGAGATTTAAACGCACTACTTTTGGTAAGTATAGCGACTTTATAACCAACCAGGCTTCCGGTACCTAAAAATAATCATTAGTTAGTTTAGACATCACTGTTGGCATCGTGCACGGAAAACGCCTTGCTGCCATACTTCCTCAAAAACCGGTCCTGGTGTTTCCGATGGTGAGAAGACCTGATAGGGGGAATATTCATTCGCCCCTCGAGCTTCCAAGTACACAGGTGGCAAGCAGGGAGAGAAGGAAGGAACTGTCGCTGGGTGAGCGAGTTAGAGTGGCCTGTTTGGTTTGAGATATTTTATTATGCCCTTTTGTAAAATAGTGAATACAAAATAATTAATTTGTAAATAGTTAAGAAATGTGTCGCAATCAATAAAAAGAGAAGATATTATGCTGTTAAAACGTCTGAAGTTATTCCCATAAATATAATCAACTTGCATTACAGAGCCTTGTCTTCCAGAGCGTGTGATGGCACAAGTCTTTCTCTGTTTTATTCAAATCCTCAGTATATTGTTATTTTCATTGTGTGGATTATCGAACTGGCACGAACGCTCAAGGAGTCTTTAATTTACGAAGGCTTATTTAGTGAATAATGATAAATCTCCATTGAGATAGTTGCCACAAGCTTTGATATAAAATCATAGATGGTTTGAATATATTCTTGGACTATAGCATCTCTCGCGGCTACCACTTATTGCCGAAGTTGATTTGGTGTAGCAGTAGGTGGTGTGTCATGGACTAGTTGTTGTATAAGCATGAGCCACATGATTGACAATAGATTGGATGAATAAGCAGGCCAAAGAAGCTATTTAATGTCATGAATAAAGAAGAATTTTGGAACATTTCATGCTACTTGGGATCATGATTTATCCTCTTGAAATATAACATGGGATGCGCCAAAGATACGTTAGAATCATGGGCTCCATCATCTTAGAAATTTAACATTTGGTATTCAGCGTACCGGCAGTACATACTAGATTGATGCGGGAAGGAATTCGAATACTTACCCAAACCATGACAGCCAGTGCAGGAATAGTATGCGATGCTTAACGCAATAGTTCATCAATTTCTCACCATTCTGTCTTCAAACTCGTATTCAATCATCATGGTGTTACAGGCAGAAGTGGAATTCATCAGTAAAGACAATGCCCTCAATTGCCTACTTTATATCCACATTCATCACATCAATGTTTGTTCAAATGCCTGTGATTTTGAATCAAACGTAAACGAGCCAATGAAAGATTTGAGGGCATTCCACTTAGCTGCAGATGACGTCGAGTGTGCAAAGCAGACTGAATCTGTTGTGTTATGCGCACAATGTGCTAGTGGTGCATTGAAGTGTGTGCGATCAGTTCCATCGGTCTTCCGCTTCCTCTTTCATCCAGTGATTTGCTGATCCGCATTCAAGTTGCTTGGTTTCGCCCAACACGCTTGCCGAAGAATAATAAACAGTTCCTATAGGCTGCCATTTTCCTCCCTCAAATTTAGAAAATTATTTAAAGGACATATGATGTTCTTTTGGAGAAATAGTTAAACAGCTTACGCAAGAAAAAAGGCACCAAGAAATAATTGTTGTTCAAATCGCCTATATCTTTCTTTTTTCCTATATCTCTTGCAGATGGCACTGCAATCGCCCGTAACAGGCGTTACAATGTTCATGAAATTGCATATCACATCTCTGCAAACGCATGATGTATATTTCACATAATTCGTATGCTTCCTTCAGTTTGTTGCATTATAGGTGACCAGTGGTGTACATTCTTTTAAAATAGAATATACTTCCAGTTTAATGCATGCAGAAATATGATTAATGAGAAATAAAGGAAAGCTTTGATTATTGTAAATTCTTGCTCCAACAGATGAAAATTTTCCCATTTTAATGCTTTGTTCATTGAAATTATGAATCAGTGACATTTATAATCTTGGGAACAATTTGATTATTGATTCTATGTTATGAATTCTACTTCATTTTATGTTCCGTATTAATTCATATCCTATATTAATTCAGTTTCCATAATATTTTTATATTAGTTTTCCGTTAGTAGGCTACTGTTTATATTGTACAGTGTTTTAACGAATTATAGATTATTTCTATAATTCACTTTTTATATTATGGGTATTTCAGGAATGAAGTAATTAGTTATGATATTTCTCAAAGAGTACAGTGTTATGGCCTAGTTATATCTAGTGATAGGACCATATTTTTCGGTTCGGTTTGTTTGTGAAGAGCAGCTACTTTTGCCCATGAACGCTGTAACCTAACCACTTTGAGCATCCGCTCTATAGATGAGAATTGAATCCCCGAACTGTTGAGTTGAAAACCAAAGGTCTAACAATTCAGCTACCAATCATTGGTCCTAAAACTTTTTTAAATACAAAGTTTTCTTCCTTTAGGCTTTCCCCTACACGATATTAAAATTCACAAAAATTCGCTATTTTTTACAATATAATCTTTATTGCAGGCATTTTTTATTTTATATCAATGTTTCTTTAAATTTGTTATCAGTTATGTCAGTCATGACTTAATTCAATAACCAAGTGATTATTTATTTCATTCTGTTGGGCTTTCATGAAATGAAAACGGAAAATGTATAGAGAATAAATACTTTATTGAAATTGTATATTGTCAATTCTAGCCCAATAGATTTTGCTATCTTTCTGGTAGTAGCATGATTCCACAGTCATAAAATAGTTGGTTTTTACAAGCAAAAAACTTATCCTAATAGGAAAAACAAAATTACTTTCCGAACAACCCAAAAATCTTTTGACATGCGATTAGCTGATTGAAATGAAATTTCCAATCATTTTATGCGTCGATTCTAAATGCTTATGACGGTTACATGAAGAATCATGTAGGCATTTTGTGAAAGGATTTTGAGGATGATTTCGAATGAATTTTGTCTCAATGGATTTATGGAGATCCTCTTCTGCTTCCAGAATTTATTTTTATATTGAATAAATTCAAAATTTTAGTAAATAAAATAATGATTACATTTATTTTGTTCAGGCTAATATTTATCATTAAAGATAAACTTGTATCCTTGAATACTTATAAATCAGAAGTATATTATAAAGTTATTTATTAGTAATTAGAAAAAACTTTTGTTAGTTATTTAAGGAATTTACTCCAAAAATCAGAATTTACACCTCAATTATTGTTTGAGTTCGAATTTATGGAAATACAATTGATTCATTACACAAAAATATTAATTCCTATGCTGTATATAAAATACAAATATTTTTATGGCATTGTAAATGATAATGGTATATAAAAATGCATAGTAAATACATTGTTAAGCTTTATTTCATAACGAAAGGACTGATAAAGTAAATAATCAAATATTAATAATATCATTTTTTAAAATATGTTCAGCATGTTTTTAAGTAGTAAAGTGCAATGAAGAAAAATTAAAAACTTTTTTTTAAGATGACTACAAAAGCTCTTTTTCATTAATTATAATAATATTGACCTTTTTATTTATTAAAAAATAAAAAGTATAATTGTATAAAAAATTTCTACACATTTAAGTTTTATGTATTATATTACAGATATGTAATTCTATATAAATAAAAAATTAGTTTTCTATGAAATTTTTTAAAAATTTTACTAACAAGAAATCTACGATTAAAATTTTCAAATTTATAAATTATAGTCTATAACGAGTTTACATATTAATTTTAATGGAAAAAATAATCTAAATGTGAAAATGCAATCAGAAATCTAAATGTAAAAACTGAACAGAATCATAGTGTCAAATTCAAAAAGCAATAAGAATTTAATAGCAACATTTATTCAACAGATATTGTAAAATATGATATTAATTTTAATGATAAACGTGCCAACCATGGAACGTGGCATATTTTCGTATCACATTCTTTCTGAAACAGTCTGCTCTTTCATAAACTATGTCTATTTCCCAATGCTAGATAACATCATCTAGTTTGAGAGCATAAACTGGAATCGTTTGAATTTGAGAAAACTGCACGGCTGTAAGTTCATTATGCAATGCACGTTTGGAATGCATGCATCAAATATGCATGAACGATGTTCTGTATTCCTGAAGGAGGTAGTGGAAGTCCTTGTCATTGAATATGATAAGCTTTTTGGTTCATACTATTCAAGTGGCATGAAGACTGGTATGAAAAGCTGTGTTGCCATCGAATTTTAAAGAAATATGAGAATATAGTTCGAAAATGCAAATTTTGTTTCATGAGAAAGAAAGAAATTCGTTGCATTTTTTTTATTTTTGGATGATAGGAATGCTTACATATTTTGTATTAATATTTATTTATATCTCCAGCAATGTTTTACCAGTTATGTAATTTTATTACAATTTTATATACGTTAGCATTATAAATATATAATTTAGTTAAAAAATTAAATGTCTGCTAAAGGCTGTCCCAGAGTTGAAAACAAGAAGAGAAGAATATCTAAAATAATTATGAATCTGCACATCAATCAGACAAAATATAGAAACTAAAGTTGTAAATATGTTGATTAATGTAATGACAAATGCTCTCACTAAGCTATCGCAATAAATGAAAGACTTATTCTCATAAATTATTAACTTATCACTAATTTTCTTGTGTGTATTCCTATTGACTACAAGAGTGGTTTCATGTCATCGTTTTTATCTCAATGCTGTTTAAGCTAATTAAATGCTGAATTTTATATAAGGCTACACAAAAAAGGAAATCAAGCAAATATATGTGAGAAAAATTACACATTCTTTTTTTATATATAAAACGTATTAAAATAAAATTCTTGCGCACAAATTATACATAATTCTTGTATATATATGTATAAGAGTGGAAAAACTCTGAGAACAGAAATGGGACAATTCATGTGTTAATTATTTGAACATTCGAGTTTTATTTCAATAATGCAATATATTGTAATGAATAGGTAACGGAGTAACGGAATATCTATATTATAAAATTAGATGGAAGACATATACTGTTAATAATAATTAAAGCGGCGAATACGATGGTTGGAAAAATATTGAAGATTTTATTGCTATTGAATAAAATATCAAAATATTTTGTATTCTTAATGAGATTTCATTTTCAATTTTTACAAAATTTGATTTTCATCCTTTCTTTTTTAAAAAAGATAGAGTTATTCAAAAAGCAATTTTTTGATTTAAATGAAAATTTAATTGCTTAATTTTACTTTTTTTGTCCTAAGTGGAGAAATTTTATAAATCGTACTGTTTATTAAGATATTCTGTTAAGGAGAAATTATTTTTAATATTATAAATATTTTGTCATTACTAAGATGATTCATATGAAATGTGGCATGACTATAGAACCGAAAAAGTGTTCTAATTTTATCGCGCAATCTAAGGTCATATTTTCACATAAATTTTTTTAATTTGAAAGCTTTCGTGACATTAATATATGAAAACACACGCCATTTCTCGATATAATTTTCAAAGAGTCATTTGCAAATGAAATGCGTAGAACAATACAAAACGTTATTTTTCAATAGTCATAAAAATGTGATCAGTTTATTATTTCTAAAACATTTTGTTTATTATTTCTGAAACTATTTACAAAATAATTCACTTATTTGAAATTTTCAGTTTTTGCTGAATTTTATCTTCTCTTATTATTCATGCATTGTTTATTTTTTCTATTTTTTCTGCCATTGCACATAAAAATGAGTTGTACTAAAATAATTTTAAATTAATAAATATGACGCTAAAAACAGTAATGTTGTATCATGAAAAAAATATATATTCTTTTTATTAAAACATTTTTATTAGTGTAAATGAATTGATTTAATATTGTTTGTGTGGTTGACAATTGAAAATAATTTATTTAAACTATTATTTGTGCAACGTCAGGTGATTATTATGCAATTTATTTGTGGAGAAATAAACTCATATGAACAACATAATTATGAAACCTTTGTCAAATGCTAATGTTATTGAATAAAAAGTATATAAAAGCAATCATTAGAAGAGTCGATGTTTTCTGCAATATTGGATCAACAAGATAACCAATTTCCTTTGGTGTCAACCAAAGAAAATATTTCTTCGTTGACTTACTTCTAATCCACTTGGGATTCCAATTTCCTGAAAATAGAAAATCCCAAGGAGTTCGGATTCAGGGGATTTCAATGCGAGATGAACAGATATTGCATTAACTGATTGCAAATAGCCGAACCTCAAACTGCTTCCTTAAATCATAATGTTGGATAGTTGGTATGACATATAATTTTTAATTTATAAAATATTACTAAGTATCGTTGAAACTAAATTAATTTAGGCAATGAAAATAATTGTTCTTAGGGAAACAATAATATAAACTCTTTATCGCGCGACTAAATGATAGGATAATATAAAGAATAAAAAAATTGGATGATATTGAAACATAATATGCAGCTTTATTTTTAATAATATATTTTATCCATTTTATATATATTGTTATATAATATGCTAAAACGTTTTTCAATGTTATTCAAACAAACTGGTTACGTTAAATCTAAACGATGAAAAAATTGTTACGATATTATTTTTATTTTTCTAAAAATGTATCAAATTATTGGCAAGAATCTATAATTTTATTCAATGAAGATAATTATTGTCTGGGAAACCATAAAGCAACATGATATTTTTATCATCTAAATTATAAAAATACACACACATATGAAAGAATTTAATAATGTTAAAACGAAATAAAGATATGTCTTAAATATTACTTTTTATCCATTTTACAAATTTTATCCTAAAATTTGATAAAGTTTTTCTGTGTTATTGCTATTTATCACATTTCATTGGTTTTAGCAACCATTTAGATCCATGAATGAAATACTAGCTCATTGCTGTCTCTTCTATATGAGCATAAAAACTAAAGACAGTTATCCTGAAACTGTATTTGGAAAAGTGACTACACATTCTTTTATCATCTTAGTTGGTTGAATTGCACAAATCGCTGCCTTAAGGTTTTCTCCCAAAACCTTACCTCATATCGCCTACCGAGAATTCTTTTTGGTCATATGTAAGCCTCATCAATGACGAAACTATAAGAAAACTCCGAGTACTCGCTCAGATACTTGTATAAGGGGAAAAAAGAAGCGCAAAACCACATCCCAAAGTTTAATATTTGCGAGCATCAAAACTCGAAGTAGCATGGCTTGATTAGGGTCATCCTGTGAGCAGGTTTGACACCTCTTAACGGTTATCTTATAGTATTACTATAATAAAGTATTTTGCAATATCAATGCATTCACTTTTTTAGAAAACTTTTCTCAGAAAATGAGTTATGTACAAGAAAGAAACCCAGAAACACACTTCTTAAATACTCCCTCAGAATTCTACTTATTTTGGTTACAAAAGCGGGAATTGAACTCAAAGTCTTCCATTTTAGAGATGACTTTCCGGTAACTAAACCACTATGAAAGCTGTCATGGATAAAATTATTCCGTTCGACATTTTTTATTATTACATAATAAGTGATGATTCAAATAGGATAAACAAAACAAAAATATTCTATATTGTTTTATTATAAAAGTAAACTTAATTTTGCCAAAGTAGGCGAGTAAGTATAATATTATATACTATTATATACTAATTAAATATATCTTTTTAATTAGTATAATATTATATACTAATTAAAAAGATATATTTAAACTTATCCTTATTTAAACTATATACTTTTATATTTTTTTCCTTACATACAGAAATAAAAATGTCTTGCAAGATATGTCAAGTGAAAAATGTTGCTAACAAATATTGTTTATATTTGTAAATAGGTTTTTAAAAGGCTAATACCACTTGACATTTGTAACATTATTTTTTTCAAATACTTTACAATATAAATTTTATTTTCATATAAATAATGCTATTTCTTCAACTTTTGTGCTGGAAATGATAATGTCAATAAAGTTGCAATTTTCTGTATCTATACTTACATTTCACACACACACATTGAATTGCTATATATTTAATTTTTACACATATCTTTTCTTAGTAATATTAAATCATATAGGTAAATATTTAAAAGAATGATAAAAAATGTATTTTTGTTATTGTGTACATATATTATTATTTCATTGTGCGTATTATATTACTAACACTTTACAACTAAATACGGCACCCATTTGAACGTCTATAAATTATCACAAACTTAAAAAAAAGTTTAATTGCGTAATCCCAATTTTATTTATTTCACCATTTACTGGATTCGTACGCATCTGCAATGCGTTTTTGCACGTGTTCAGTTTTGATAAACATTTTGCCCCAATAATTGGTTGAATTTAATCTCAAGAACCTTATGATTAAATTGTGTTTTGATTTTAGTTTGGAATTTCTTACGTTCTTTTCGAGGAAGTTCCATAAATCTCCGAATAAAACATATTGAGTGATTTTAGAACTCGTTTTGGAGCTTTAGAATAAATGTACCGATATCAAAGAGTAGTAAATGGTGAAGTGAAGCATATAAGTAAATTTTTTAGAATGTGATGTAGTTTGAATTCTCGTGTAAGGCCGTATGAGCCCATTCAATAAAATGTCTCGATAACATAGCACAAAAAATGAACTGATTTCGCATTATACCGAGCCAGACCAGTAGCCCAGCATTTAGCTTCTTATATAAAAGTTTTTCGAGAGAAGGCTCTTTTGTGAATGATATTTTAGCCTTTATGAACGCAGAACCTACAAAGATTTGACAAATTGTTATCCTTTTACTCGTTGAAGTAGTAATTCAATAAAGAAATATGAATTCTCACCCTAATATAAATCGTTTCCTTCTCTGTGATTGGTTGTCGTTTGTTTTTTGATGAGTCGTAACTAAGGTATCGTCAATTTCATTGATATTACTTTTCAGAATTGGGATCACCAATGAATTCGCTCCCAGAGACTGCTGTTTTTAGGAATATGTATCGACCACAAGTTTTTACTTTTAACTAAAAGTGACCTGCAATGCATTTTTTATTGATTGATTTCAGACTTGATTTGTTTCCAAGTTTGTAGAAAACGTAAATTTTCATAATGCTTAAAAATGTTAGAACTGCAAATAAAATTATCAATGACGAGCACTGAGCAACACTCTTTAAGCAAGTTTTTAAAAGGTTTCGCAGTACTTACATCGCTGATATTTCGTTGTTCATTTCAATGTTAATTCCCCAACCAAGTGCAACGGCTTTGTTTATGATTAAGGAAGACCATATTCACAACTGCTGTAATCTAATGTATTAACTCATCCAAAAGGAACATGAGTGCAAAAATTTTACGTGTGACAGAAAGTCATTATCTTAGAATTCTTGGGAATTTTGTCTTTTAATAAGTATAAAATCGTACGTTTTTAGCTATTTTCCTATGTGTAATATATACAAATTATTTATTAAAAGTTTTTCTTTTTAAATAGCTAAATCAAATAGAGTTTTATTTATATTTTAAATTTTAAAATAGAATACAGTTAAAACATATTTTTGCTACTATTATATGAATGATCGAGTTGTTCATATTAAAATCATATCTCATATTTCTTAGATGAATAATATATTTTTGACTTTTTAATATTCTATAATGAATTTGAATGAATGATTTGAGTTTGAATATAATGAATTCAGTTAAAATTATTTTTTATTAAATATTTTAGAGCTATATAGACATTTTAACAAATATATGATCACATACATAGTTAAATTTTAAATTTTAAAATATTTTGAATTCATTCATTTACAGACCATATCTGTTTTAAAAAGTCCAAGGTCCCACATTTTATTTAAATAATATTAAATTTAACTAAAATAATTGAAACATTTTAACAGAAATCCAAATTTGAAAATATAGTGTACAATTTTATTATTAAAAGTCGTATTCAAATGTTAAATGAAATGAATAAATATTACTATAACTTCCTAACAAATAAGGCTTTAAATAGTTTTCTTAAGTCATAATAAAATTTTTTAAAATTTAATATAATATAACGTGATACAATTTCTTCCGAATTGAACAATAAAAATCTGTAGAAAACTTGCACGTAATCTTAAAGTATAAAATTTTGAATTCTTTTAACATAATAAAAACATAATTATCCTATGTTAGTTATAGAAGAATCCAAAAGCATAGACATTTTCTTACAATGTTCACTTTTATCACTGTCTCTTAATGTTATCTAATCTGGAAAGTAGGCCATAATTTCTTGGTGTGTGTGTGATTGAAGTAAAGTGGAAATAAAACATTTCATTCTCCGCTGTATAATCTCGTGCTACCCTTTCTTAACAAAATGAAGACCCGTCGGATGGTTGGAAGAGAAAAGAGGAACAGATGGAGTAGAAAATAAAAAGGTAAAACGGAAGTAAAACGAGGATAGAAAAGTTTACTAGCGAAAATTAATTAAGAAAACAAAAGAACTACGTTGTACTTAATGGATGTTTAGACATTTAAGAAGGTTTAGAAGCTACTTAAAGAGTAAATAACAAAAGAAACTAAAATCTTTTGTTAAGAACAAACTGAAGGAAATTATTGAGAAAAACTATTGACGTCCATTTTATATCGCTGATTTTTAGACTTTTGTGTGGTAAAAATATATCAATTTAAAATTATGTATTAATTCATACATAATTATACAATTAATTTTCATACTCATATAGAATTAACAATGTAAAGGTATGTAAAGGTTGTAGTACCAAAATTTATAACAACATTATATCATGGCTGCATAGATTTTTACTACAGTAGAAAATATCTAAATCTGATATTATTTTTAAAGAGAAGTTTTGCATGATTGTATAAATTTAACCATGATACTGATGTAATCATTGTACCAAAAAAATTTTCTGTAGAAAAATTCAATTTTAAATGCCAATAAAATTTTTTCTGGAATATACAACAATTTAAAATAATCTGGAATTATAAAAAGAGTACATAAATAATATTGAAAATTTTGTAACGCTGACTCAAAAGATACAAATAAATTTTGTTTAAAGTGTTTTGCATTAAAAAATATTTTTGCTAAAATAGCCAAGAGTTCGATATGAAAGTTCCCTTCAGCTTTTACCCAGAAGATTAATACTTACGGCCTGTCACTACAGCCAGTGTTGTTATGACACATCAGTTTTTTAGAATTTTAAGATTACGCTTCTGAATCTAATCAAAACAAAGTTGAGGAAAAAAATAGAATAGTGCAGATCCAAAAATATAATTTGATATTTAATGAATATTACATTTTGTTCAATTAATATAAATAAAGTTACATTTCTTAAATGGACAGAATAAAAGATTATACCTGAAGTTATATAATTTTTTAAACTTTATTATTATTTTCGTTGCAAATACTGAGAAAGAAGCCACCGACGAGAAACAGTTGCAAATGGCACAACAGTGGGAACAATTATTGCTTCTACTAGAACTAGAACAAAAGAGCTTTGCTGCTTAAGAAAAAACAATTCCAATGAAATATATATATATATATATATATATATATATATATATATATATATATATATATATATATATATATATATATATATATATATATATATATATATATATATATATATATATATATATATATATAATTTAAGTTAAATAAATTACTTCAGTTCCAGATTTTTTTAATTTTTGTATTTCCTGATTTCGTATGTTTTGAAATTGAAACATGCTAATTATAAATATAATTTTTTGAAATGTGTGATATGACTTATAGTGACTATTTTATTTTTTATTTTGTCAAAGTATTAATATTTGGTTTCTGATTTATTATTCAGCTATAGTCACATTCTTAATAAATCATACGGCCATCTGACACTAAAATTAAAATTGGTTTTGCCAGATACTATGGATTCCATATTTCTATAAAAACGTCTCCACTTCTTATTAAGCTAAGCACTTAAATATATTTGATAACTGATAAAAAAATTTATTCGTTGCTACGTTAACACATGAATTATAAGTAACATAACATCATTATATTTCTTTTAAAGAATTTAAAATATGTTTCAGATTTTGAGTCAATGATTTTTTTACCATCTTTTACTACGACTTAATATTTACGATCTTGTTAATATACGCATACCTTAAATTTAACATTACATTATTAAAGTGGTACGTAAAAATTGCAAAGCCTTATTTTGTGCTTAAAATTTATCATTCCTTAAAACTTTAAAAAATCCAAAATCCTCAGATTGTTATAGAAAATAATATTTCAGTGGGTGATCGGTTCATATATCACACGGAACAAACATATTCTGTAACAAGAATATGTTCGCTATCTGAATTGTTCGTTAATTGATCATCGATTTACCATAAATTTTTTGTGAAGTCGATTTCTTCGTTCTGGAGATCCTAAAAAGGAAATTAATAAATGGATGCATAATTTCTTATTAAGTTTATAAAAAAAACATTATACATACATATGGTGTTGCATGTTAATCAGTCCTTTTCATTTTTTGTTTATAGGGTGTTAAAGAATATGTCCAATGACGATTGCTCTTCTCTCTTTTTCAGCCTTTTTCGGAAGAAATTAATAAAATTATTGTGGTAAAATGATAATACACTGTCGTTGTTGCCGTCTGGAGTTCGTTATTCAAGGACTACGTGGGAGAGAGTGAATGAACAAGGGGGAGTGGGAGATACTCAAAATGAAATCATTTTTGGTTTGGAAGGAAATCAAAACAGAAACTAATGGTCTATTTTGGCTATATATATTCTATTGAAAAAAATTTGTTTTCCAATATAGAAGTTATAAAATCAATAGGCAATCGACATAATTCAAGAGAGATGAAAAACGATTTCTTATCCTTTGGGTTCGGCAACCTTGAGCATTATGCTCCGAGGGTCGAGGAATGTTCGTTAAAATTCATTTTAGTTCGTTATCCGAATACGTGTCTGAACACAAAAGTTTTTCTTGAAAGTGTTCGTTGTCCGATTTGCTCGCAGTCCGAACTGTTCGTTAACCGATCACCCACTGTACACATATTCTCACAATCCTCTTATTATTTGATATCTCTTCACAGCCTCTGATAAATACAAATAATTGTTTTTGAATTTTGCAACTTTCTCTTAAATATATGGCTTAAAATGTTTATATTAATTTCTGGATATTGTTTTCAATATCTTAATACAAAAAATCATCTTTATTTGAAGACAAACGTTTTCTCATTTCCTAAAGATAAGCAAAAACAATTATTTCCTTAAATATAAAATGAAAATAGTCCAGTGCAATATTTTATAAAAATTATAATGAAATATTTAATATAATTTTATTCTCAAAAAGGATGCACTGGAATGAGTTGTTTCGTCAGATATTTAATAATTATTTCAATGCTTTTTACATTAGAAACTTTGTTTTATTTTTAAGCAATATGGGTAAACTAAGTACATTCTGCAATATAAATATCGATTTTAATAACTCAGTAAAAGATGTATTTAGAGAGTAGATGATTTAAATTTGATAAAGAAAATATTGTCATGTGTTGACCAAGTTTAAGTACTTCTTAATATTCTCCCTTTAATTTTTATCAATCTTTTTATGCAAAAAAATTCGATAATATATATATAATTCTGAAAATTTCATTTTTAAGTTAGGATAATAAATTTTTCCCTAAATATTTCTAGTTAGGATAACAAATAACAACCTATATATGTTACGATTAACTTAGCATTACATATAATTTCCAAAAATAGATAGTTAAATTAGGATAATAAATTGTGTTCTAATAATATTATCATTTTAATTTAACTATCAATATTTCTGAAACTATCCTCCTTTATAAATACTTCCTTATAATTAAAAGTAAAGATAAAATAAATAAATAAAAGTATTACAAAAATGTTATTTATTATTCCCATAAAAGAAAGCAAAGGATAACCTTATTAGTGCAATGGTTTAATTTGAAATATGCCTCCTAATGACGGAGTATTTATTGCTGATATTTTACGGTACATCCTACCACAAAAGCTCATTATGCTGCTTTCATTATCTATGAATTTAGTGTTGCATAAATTCACATAATAAAACATTTTAATAAACATTCAGAAAACCTCATTCAGTAACTTTTATTATAATCGTTATCACTTTAACTACTTATCTCAATATGTTAAGTGTTCCAAAACAAATAATTTGAAACAAAAGCTTACAACAAAAGTTCCAATTATCAATCACTTGTCTTAAAAATTTATGATACAATAAATAACTTTTACGAGTTCAGTCTCGAATTGAATTCAACAAAAGCATGAACTCATTTATTTTATTAACAGCATCAAACTCATATTAAGAAAAGCAATTTTCGAGCAAAAAAGATAACATCAAAAGCTTCGCTACGAAAATCATTCTGTTATCTCTGGAAACGTAAATGGTATTTACTTTTAATAAACGAGTTAGCAAAAATAACTAAAATAGCATACATTTTTGAAGGAATGATAAGTATTTGATAAAAAAAAAGAGAAAATTTGTTGCGTAAAATAACTACTTTTTATTTAATGGCTTCTTTACAGGTAATTGTTTCCTTGTTATGTAAATTTTGAAAATTCCTTTTCTTTTTTATAAATTTTTGATAGTATGTATTACTTTATCGAAGTATACTTGAATTAAATTTTCTCCGTAGATAAGTAAAGCCTAAAGTGTGTACTGAAGATAAGTGGTTAATAGAATAAAGATATTTTCTGGCAAGAAATAAATGGAGATTTTATTCGTAATAAATGTGATACATATACGAATTTAATTATATTTAGATTATTAAGAAATATTCTATGAACTCTTCTTTGTTTTATTACATGCAAAAGTTACTAAATGATTAAAACTTGTTCATCAATAAAATTTCATGCAAGGTTTGGCTCGAAAGATTTATAATCTCAAAAATATATGTAAGTGATAAATAATATAAAATCGGATATATATAATTGATTTGGTCCGAGAATAATGGTCCGAGAAAAATGCTGCAGTACATCTACTTAACACTTATTTTTTCATTTATTGAGCTACTATGTATTAAATAATTTTTCTCCTTATTTTAACTTGAGTTTTATATTTTGTACTTACTTTTAGTAAACTGTAGTTTTTGTAGCATAAATAAGCAGTTTATAAGTTAAAATTGTGTTCCCTATTAAAACATTATTTGTGAAGGTTTAAAACTTTTACCAACTTATGAAAACATATTATACATTCATAGATATACATTTGTGTGTGTGTGTGTGCGTTTAAATTGTAGTAATAATAAAAGTAAGCATAAAATTTATCTTAGCTTTTATCATTAATTGTCTGCCGACCGATGGCTAAGTGGTTAGCGTTCCTGACTCCTGAGCTGTGAGTCCCGGGTCCGAATCCCGATTCAGGCATGGATGCTACTTTCTTACTCTGTTCTCTCTGTGTTTCTCTGTCCTTTCTTCTGTGATGATGTATGAATGTGGCCCACCCTATAAACTGGTTTTTGGTGGTATGGCGCGGGCAGTGCTACTCGCCTCCCTGACTTGTTTCACAGGTGCCCGCTGGGTAACGACAAATGAGTATCAGTTTCTGTCTTTGTTGTGGCATAGGGTTCTTCACCCAAATGCCCGCCATCGGAAAAAATCTTCAATTGTCTAAAGGAATCGATATTAATGAATAAAATAAAGTTACATTAAGTTAAAAATTTCCGTTATATATCGTATTATTATTATTCAATGGAATTATATTCATGAAATAATAAGTATAATTATTATTTTTATGTAATAGTATACTCATTTAAGTGCTCATTTTTTTATACTCATTTTTGCCATCGGAAAAAATCTTCAATTGTCTAAAGGAATCGATATTAATGAATAAAATAAAGTTACATTAAGTTAAAAATTTCCGTTATATATCGTATTATTATTATTCAGTGGAATTATATTCATGAAATAATAAGTATAATTATTATTTTTATGTAATAGTATACTCATTTAACTGCTCATTTTTTTATACTCATTTTTGCCATCGGAAAAAATCTTCAATTGTCTAAAGGAATCGATATTAATGAATAAAATGAAGTTACATTAAGTTAAAAATTTCCGTTATATATCATATTATTATTATTCAATGGAATTATGTTCATGAAACAATAAGTATAATTATTATTTTTATTTAATAGTATACTCATTTAAGCAGTAATTCTTATGAAATGAGTTTTTGTTTTCAAAGCATTACATAATTCTTTCACAATGAATTTTTTCACAAAGAGTATGGAAGCACAAGCTAATTATCAAACTGCGTAATACCTTCAACATCCGAGTCAAAACTCTGGCATGGATCTCGGATTACCTTCGGAAGAGATTTATCAGGGTCAAATTTATTAAATTGCTTTCAGACACATTTTTGTCATTAAAGATGTTCCTCAGGGAATAGTTTTTGGCCTAAATATGTTCACTATGTACCTGGTTGGGGTGGAGATAGTTGTTTCTTCTGATACACGGTATGTTCGAAGACGACATTGCTATTTGGTGCACCGGAGCTGATTCAGATATCCTTGATTCCAAACTCAATAATTTATCAAAGGTATTCACAGAATTGGCTTAAGATCTCAAACTCAAATATAATGTCACTAATACAATCACTACCTTTTTTTAAACCAATAACCATCGATATAATTATGAACCAAAACTCGCATTGGAAAATCAATTGCTTGTCTATGAAAAGCACCCAAAGTACCTGGGATATAAACTTGATCTTGAATCCACAAGTAGCAAACACATTGATTACTTAGTTCTGAGCAAGAAAACGTATAAATATTCCCAAATACATTACAGGTAGGGACTGGGGAGCTGGATTCCCCCCTTAGAACTACATATCTAGCACTCATCTGACCTATTCTTGAATATGCCTTTCCAGTGTATTGTTGTGCCTCAGTTTCCAATTTGAAAAAATTAGATCAATTTCAACTTAGTGCAGCTCGGATAATTACTGGTTTAAGTAGGAGATGCCCTTCAGAGATTGTCCTTTTCGAAGCTGATTTGGAGCCTCTTATCGTTCGAAGTCAGACCAGTCTTACAAAATTGTTTAGCAAGCTATATAGCTCTCAAAACAATACTTCAAATTATCTTTGCAATTGGGAAAGCCACCAGAAGTTCAAGAAAAACAGCCCTTTTAGTCAGGCTTTGACTCAGAGAGCTATTGCTAACAATGTTGAATTTCTCTTCTCTCTTTCATTCTCTTCATTTCTGCATGTCACCAAAAGAGGATTTT
>JAJQOW010000153.1:107500-164577 GCA_037975125.1 Latrodectus hesperus
AACTAATTAAAATTAGTTTTTATAAAAGTATATTATTTAAATTTAAATATAAAAATGAAATGTAATATGATTCAAGAATTGGAATAAATCAATATATCTAAATAATAAATATGAATGTGATTTCTAAATGTTGAAATTACTAGAATTTATCTTCAGCTATTTCTCAAAATATGACAAGCATTTTATAACGATGTATTAACTAAATTTGCTTAAGTAATTGAAGTTTCAGTAATTGAGAGATAAGACACATTACAATAAATTTCAAATGTGAATTAACGTATTCCAGTTTGTTGCATAATTGTTCCTAAAAGTAC
The DNA here is from genome assembly GCA_037975125.1 of Latrodectus hesperus. Classification (NCBI taxonomy): domain Eukaryota; kingdom Metazoa; phylum Arthropoda; class Arachnida; order Araneae; family Theridiidae; genus Latrodectus; species Latrodectus hesperus. The sequence continues at coordinate 107,815 of JAJQOW010000153.1, forward strand.
CATCACTTCAATGTAGTTGTTGTGAATTAAATTTAGCCTACATTATTGCAGATGTAGTTTATCATTAGAGATCTGTGCCATTTAATTTTAAGATGCAAATGATGTTTTATGTGGAAATAATAGTTTAATCTTTTTTTAAGATGATGAAATAGAATCTATTTCCATGGCTATTCGCGGCCATTCTTTTGCCAGAGCTGTCAGAGTCTAAAAGTGCATCTCAAGCCTTTTGAGTAATTAAAATGTCTTTCAAAGAACTTCAGAATGCAGACGAGTATAATTTCATTCCAGTGGATTCCTGCCCAATGAGTAGTTATGGGCAGTGAAAATACTGATTAAGCTTTGAACACAGAACAACGCTTTCTTTTCACCTGACTAAATTGATATTAACCTGATTGTTAGTAAATAAGATATGATTCAACTTGCAAGGGATGGAAGATTTTGTGGGTGGAAGGAATTGCTCCTAATAAAGGCTGGGGTGGTTCTATTTGTGGGTCTGACGGACGCGACTGCTTGTAGGATCATCTCTATATAACAAGAGCGATAGATTCCTCAATTTGCGTTTTGTGCGCTTCCATTAAACCAATGATTTTCGAACATTTAAATAATTGTGCCACGTTTTCCGAGTATAAGGATATTGTCCAGAAGTATTCGAGGGCTCGTGGACTAATGGATTAAGCCTTAATATTCAGCAGTTGTAAAATAAATAATTTTCTTTAAAATGACTTGAATGGGTGAAATACTCCTTATATGTTATTTGTAAAATTAAAAAAAGTAGAGCATTAGCGATAAAAGAATATTAATTTTAGTCTTGTACTGAAATGTTATACATTTAATTGAAATAATTGAATTTCTTTTTGCAATAATGTTGGTTGCTTAGTTGTTCGACCATGTTTGTAGACATCAAATTTGCATAAAACAAATAAATCTTCATACTAACTTAATTCTTATAAAATTTCATTAAAATATACAATTATGGGTATATTTTTTATCAAATTCTACTTAAAGTAAATCGATTCTGTCATGTTACATGAGACATTTTCAGATAATTTTAGGAAATTTAAATTATTAGCAAAACAAAGAATATATGTTTAAAGAAAAATTCTGATTTTAATCTTTAAATTAATGTAACATTGCTAAATTTTTATTAATTTTTAAAACTAAAGAAATACACTTAACCAAACTTTTTTCCCTTTTAGCTAAATAATAAGATAAATGTTTGCTTACATAGTATTTATTAAATGTTGCAATTTCCTGTGTAATGCTTACCCAACATTATTACTTTTAATATTATTTATGGTTCGAAATATGTTGCGAGAAATAAATCCGACATCTCTGAGAACTTTCCAATAAATTTAATCTGTTTTAAATAATATCAAATTGTTATTTATTGTGAGAACTTACTTCTTTGCGTTTGTTATGATTTAAAATAACATTTTGTCAAATATTTTCAAAGAGATCGTTCAAAAGTCATTTAACACTTTAATATGATTATTTTGAGGGTAAATAATGTCTCATTATGTATTAGCATTTAAGTTTTCTCTTCACTTTCATACTGTGATTTATTGTGTTTTTCGTATCAAGTATATAATTATTTTGAATCTTAATATTTTAGTATTTTAGTATCTAAAGATAAAATATGTGCAGCTGGAAATAAAATTAAAACTTTGAGTTTCAAATCAGTATGTGAAAATTTACGACTGTCTGGTACACCAGATGTTTACATGTAACGTATATTTTCCCGCAGTACTTATTAAAATTTAGTAATATAATTTAGAACTTCCTTCATGAATAAAATTAATTTCAAACAAAGTGACTATTCTCGTGAAAACTGAGAAATTTATAGTTAAAGTTTGTACATATCAAATGAAATTCTTAAAATTAAGAGTTTACTTATGATGAGAACATAGATTTTAGTAGGAATATCATAATATATTCTCAACAGTGTAGAACATAAAACATCATAAAATTAGAGGATTTAAAATTATCATCAAACATTTATTTAAAATTTTTTGAACATTTTTTTTAAGAATTTACTCTTTCTTAACTGAATCTCATTTCTAAGTAAAAGTCAGAGAAATCTAGAATATTTTGATGTACAATGTCATTTCCGTTTCTTCTTCGTTGAAAAAGATATTATTTGAAGACATTTTGTCAAAATCTTAAGTTTTGTTATGCTGCTGTATCTCTTATTGTGCGATTTCTTGAGCTTAGTTTAAAAAACAATTTCTATATATTTCAAAAAATATTTTTATAAACTATTATTTTCAAACACAGCTATATTTTAAGGGGTTTATTATTTTCCTTATCTATCTTAGTTGTTGAACAGGACTGACTCATATTACATTTCTGATTTTAAAATATCTTATTATAAAAAGAATAATATGAAATTGGTATTACTCCTCTTGATACATAAGCTTCCAAAATCACAGTTTATACGCTCTGCCCTTTCTTTAACAATCCTTTTTCCTAGAATTGTGTTTTTAAGTTATAATTCTTTGTGATAACATTTTCTTCACTGCAAGTGCATTTACATACTATATTATTAAATATCCAAAACTTTCATTGGTGAGAACTATTAATAGCTAAAATAGCTAATGTGATTGATATAATAATATATATATATATATATATATATATATATATATATATCCTCTGATGATTAAACTCATTTATTATAAGAAAAATAAATAAGAAAAGCCAAAAGGAAACAAATTTCTTAAAATCGATTACTTTATTATAAAAGGTCAAAAGTGTAAAAGAACTCTCACAAGGATTTCCGTTATTTTATTCAGAATTCAGTTCGCGTTATAATATTCAGTTATTTCATATTATAACGCGCAGACAGTCATTTCATAAAAGACATCCGGGTCTTCTAAATTTGGCATTTTAATAAAACCGCTAATTAAATTATTGTTGGCATAAAATTATCGAATACTCTTTTTTAGAGTCTTCTGCTTTTGTGCATTCAAAACAGAAAGTAAAAGTTAAGCTAAAGGAAAGCAAAAGTTAAGTTATTTTAAAGTAAAAATTAAGCTTACAATATGAAAAAAAACTATAAGTGCTTATATAATATAGTTATATCAATACAAAAGCTCTCTAATAATACTATCATTTTATAATAAGTTCCTTAAATTAAATTGAATTTCTTTACTCAGAAACTAAACCAATAAACATTTTAATTTCCCATACATTAAAACTGGAGAAAAATTGCAAAATTACGCTTTAAAAAGGTTTTTTTTTAAACAGTTTTTTATTATTTCAGAATGTAAAATTGATTTGAATAACTGAAAAAATATATTAGTAATGTTTAGTATATAAATAATTAAATCATATCAAATTAAACATTTTTAATGTAATTTTAAGCATTTATTCTAATGAAAGTACAATGAATGTTTAGTTTACCCTAAAAATCCCATTTCGTTAGAGATAATATTAATGCTCGCAATAATATTACAATATTTTTTGCTTTATACAAGTATTTAAGTTACTAGGAAACTTGATTCTTACATTTATATTGCCTTCTTATGAAGTTAAATAAAACACAATTAAAAGTTAAAATAAATTGAATCAAAATGAGTTTATATATTATAAATTTAAAAAAAAGATTTAGCCTCAAAACAAGAGAAACGAATTAAATTTCGAAAGATAAATTAAATAGTGTTAACTCATCTCTTCACGGCTATTTTAGTTACATAATCAGCATAAAAGTCATAACTCATAGAGTTTAATGTTAAACCATTTTTTTAAAAAAACAGTTATCTTCTTAGTGGTAGAGAGTAGCCCAACTAAAGGGCTGATGATAATCTTCCTTTTCAAGAACAAGAAAGTAAAATAAAAAAGATGTCAAAGATGAAGTATTAAGTAAACAGAACAACTCATAAGACAAATATTTGTTAAGATTAGTTGATTTGTTAGAAAACTTAATAAAAGCACACATGCGAAATCAATGAAAATAATGAAGCGTTTACACTATAAATCTTTTAAGAATTAGATGTAAAAAGAAACTATTTTCAAAATATTATCCATTTTTATCAAATTATAATTTGTAATCTACTAAAATTAAATTTTTAAATTTAAAAAGGATAATAAATTAATTGTCCAATTATACATACTATATGTATATATACCACACTATTTTATTTAATTATAAACTGAATTATACTCTAAAATAGCAAAACTTTGAAATATCTTAAAGGCCGAAAGAAATGTTTTTTTTTATGTTTTTGAATGAAATTGGTCGACAGTATTTTGAACTCATTGAAAATGTGCTATTTCTTAATTAAATTTCTCAACCTAAAATTCAACTATCAAATTTATTTAAGAAGTTCTTTAAGAAATATCTTTAGGTTACTACTTTCATGTCTACGAATTTATAAAATTTTATTCCTAATTTACAATACACTATAGAACATTTTATAATCAAAAAATCCTAAGATTGCATTTATTTATTACATTGATTCAAGTTATAAAATATATGCATTCTAAAATATCCTGAATATATTCTGTTTCAATAAAAAAATAAGGAAATATTCAACTTATTCTCTGTTGCTTTTGTTACAGTAAGCAACGACAAACATGGTATGTTTACTTAAATAGATTGTTTCCCATGTTCCACCAAAAGGAAAATTTCGCTGCAATAAAAATATTGCAACTTTCTTGTATCTAAAGGAATATAAAGTTTTTGATAAAAAAATTTATTTCTCTCTCTGTTCTAGGATTTCTATAATAGGATTTTTCTTTTAAAAATAAATAAAAGTATATACGTCAAATTCTATTTTATTATTTATGAAAATATTATTCATAATATTGTAATAATATTTTCTACTCTTTAAGCTATGAAATATTTATATTTATGCTGCTTCAAATAACAAATAATTTTAACATACTTTTGAACAAAACTATTTGTGTGTATTTAGTTATTAATTAAAACCAATTAGTAAGAACAATATCTATCTAAATCTAAATAAGCTTGTGTTTATTTTTATAAAAAATAATATAATGACTGTAATAAAAAAGTATTAAATAAAAAACGTTTATATTTACCATATATTTATTTTAACATCATTCTTATTCACAATACGAAACTATTTCTATTCTCGTTAATTTCATGTTGAAAGGAAGTAAGAATATATTCGTGTAAAATACAATAATAAATTTTAACTATATTATTAATGTAGACTGGATCGTACTTTTTGTAATAGCCTCTTATTAGAGTAATAAAAAAATTAATAAATTCCAAAGTATAAACTAATTTGAAAAGTATCTTGAGAAATATATGATTTCATTTCCAAGAAACAATTTATCAGTAAAGCTTTCTGTAAACAGTTTTTTTATTTTTTCCTACAAAGAGATTTAAAATGGTTTTTCTAATTCATAGTGTATTTTTTCTAACAAAATAAGGCATATTTTTTCGGAAAAGTACTATGCAATTAAAATCTAATTGCTTCATATCAAAACCTGTCTGATTTTAGTTGTCTTCTTTCTGAAAAATAATTATTATTTATTGTTTAGTTTTTTCATACAAGTCAGTGAAATTGTAGTGCATTTAAAATAACAAGCAGCATTTTAATTCTTTTGTTTGAATCATACTAAAATATTTCACAGTTTCTAAAGCTATTTTAATTCTAATAAATATGTTACTTTCATCATTAGGACATTGTATGAGTTAAATGTACACAATCTTTACTAAAATAAGTGCTTAGACAACTGCGCAGCTAAAAAAAGATGAACACAGTTAATTCATATTCAATAGTTAGTAGGACCTCAACGTAAAGTAATTACCGCCTCAATCTTTTGGATGATACTTTCCAGCTATTATTCGAATGATGGACAATGGTACGTTCCTATACTCGACTTGGAGATGATAGGTAAGTTCTTTCATTGATTTTGGATACTTGCTGCACCCCTTAAAACGGTAACCCTACTCATCACTGAGATATTTTATAAGATGAATGTCTGGTGTCTGGGGAGACCGGTTCCCTCCATTGTCAGCGTACCAATCTAGGATGCATATATCAACATGACAAATGGCGTTGCTATCCTGGAAGTAAGTGTGGTCTAAACCCTGTTACAGCGTAGGAAACAATTGTTGTAGCAGGAGTTGAGCCTCAACCGGAGTTCATCACTCCAAAAATCTTGATTTTTCATCCCTGTGGTCCGATTCCGAAGCACCATCTGAAACGAGCGCTGCTGCTGCAGTCAGAGGACGACCCGGGAGATCGAGAAAATGTGCTCCTTTGAGGTATTTTTTATCAAAACAACAGTCCCACGTGCTGTATGGAACACCCGGAGTGTATGGACTCGGTTTGCGGCGGTTTTTCCGAATTTCCTTGGACAGCGGTTGTCGGTCTCTAATTTTTGTGAGTTTGCCGGGTCGAAGCCATTCCGACAACCACCACTCACCTCCCCCTTCTCAATCCCAAAAGGCACTGTTGTATTTGGGATGTTATGTCCCTTAGCTATTTCTATGATATCCAACAAGCACGCCTTTCGAGAAGTCAGATAGTTCTGAATTTCATGGCATTTCGCAAGATACGAATGCCAATTCTGTTGCCTGCATGTTGGGAGTACATGCAGGAACGCGGAACATAGATCGTCATTTGCATAGGCGTCCAAATACATATTGACAATGTGTAAATATTCTTAACTCCGATTTCATACGAAAATATTTTACCTCATATTATAAAGTTTATTCTATCGAAAATATGATTCCATTGTTTATGAAAATGATTTTTTAGTTTAAAACGTTATGAAATCCTCTTTAATAACTAAGAGTTAATATTTTTACTTTAAAAATAATTTTTACCAAATAAAATTTTCTGTTCCAAGGATTCTGATAATCCCTGTATTACGAATTAAACAAATTATATCAAAAATTGCATTGTATTCCTATGAGAAATTTTTCGATTTAATCAAAATATGAGATGACAAATTTTAAATGCTTAATTCACCAGCGCATTACACAAATACATAAATTAATAAGAAATTATAATATCAAAGTACTATACTTATATCGAATGAAATTAAAATATCTTAGGTTGTACAATAATAATTGTAGAATCTAAAATATCATTTTATACAAATCTACAACAACATAATATATTATATCAATGAAATTAATATAAAATGAAATAAGAACTAATGGAAATAATAATTATGAAATTAGTTATTATGGAAATTTTTAAATTTAGGATTTATTACTTTTGTTAACCATCAGTTTGTTCTGTCTATATAAAATATGATAGTAGATAAAATAACATTTCCTATCAAAAATATTATGGTATAAGAGTTCTCGAAAGGAATGGATACCTAAATTTTATTGAATGTGTTCGAAACACCTCGTGAAAAATGCTGCCGAAAATCCTTTCTCTTCAATAAATAGTCATTTTTGTCTCTTATTTGATACACAAGTAGGTATCGCTTCTTTAAGATGGATAAATATGGAAAGTGTTATGCCACTAAAACTTAATGCTTAACATTCAAAAGATGAATTTTCTATATCATTTGATTGTATTTCCAATAGTAAATTGTTAGTAAATATTATTTATAATATCTATTTTAAATTACTTTTTGCGTTCGACATCTTTAATTAATTATAATAGAAATCTAGTAAGGAATTCTCAAATTTTTCTAGTTTCATGAATTCCTCAACAAAGTGAATGAAGAGCAAATATGAATTCATGTGAGTTTATTACATGGACATAATTATTTTTTATCAACTACCAAGAATAAACTCAAAGATTTAAAAGAAATGACAATAACTTTGTTATGTAAAACTATTTCATAAGGAATTAAATTTATTACACACAGGATTTCATCATTTTTCAAAACAATTCCGTGCTTTTTGTATTGGTTTATTCACTTGAGAATTTTTTCGACTTTTAAAATTCCCTTGTATTTTCAAACGTGCAAAAACCTTTCTTCATCATATAAGACTTTGAAAAGCAACTAATAATTATAAGTCTCCATTGACTTTCTCATTATAGGATTAAAAATTGAAGTTTCAAATTTATAAATTAAAGCATTCTATTTTAGTTTTTAATTTTTATTATCGATAATATTTTCAAATATCATTCAGTTCACCATAAACTTTTATCGTACAGGTAATATAACTGGTTTGCATATAATGAAATAATATATTTTAATGCATTTATAATAAGCAAAGAACATTTTTTTTAAATTCTGGTCAACATAACTTGCTAGTAAATAATTTAATAAATAAAGCTAATTTTAGAAAATTCAAAAAATTATATTTTTATGGGAAAGAAGTAAATTGAAATTATTTACTTATTTTGAATTCAATTTTTTAAATTTTCTGTAACTAGAAATATATAAATAAGATTTATTTTATAAATTAAAAAACACCAAATAAATGCATCTTTCTGAAATTTTATAATTAAAAATTCTGTAGTTGAAGAAAAGTTTCGCATACGCTGCTTTTGAAATGATTTTTTATATTTATATTACATTAGCATATTTTTAAATGAAAAATTTTCTTCTAAGTACTTGAATTGAATTTGTTAAATAAAACATGATTCCATATTTTAGAAGCTTATGCAAAAAATTGATTCAAGAAGGTCTCTTTTATTAAAATCCTTAAAATTTTTTAATAAGTATTAAATTAAACTCTAATACAAAAATTTCTTTACAGTTTTTAATAATGAATTTCTTATTAATTACAGTTAAAATACTTATATTTATTTAATTATTCGAATTACATAATGTCCTTTTCCTATACTAATTAATTATTTTGTGTGATGTTTGTATAACAAGCAATTTAATTAACAAAATAAGCATATATATATATATATATATATATATATATATATATATATATATATATATATATATATATATATATAGTATGTGTGTGTGTGTGTGTGTGTGTGTGTGTGTGTGTGTGTGTGTGTGTGTGTGTGTGATGTGTGTGTGTGTGTGTGTGTGTGTGTGTGTGTGTCTATGTGTCTATGTATATAAAGTAAAAGATTTAAATTAATTAATAATCCTCCAAACAAAATATTTTAAGAAAAATTCTAATTGAATTTAAACTATTTAAGATTGTGTATTACTGCTGTGAAAAGGGCTTATGATTGATCTGCAAAAGATGAATATTTAAATATTTCTTTAAATAAGTAAATAAGTTTTATTTAAATGTAAACGCCTTTTTAATGATTAAATTGCTAATATCTATTATATATAAATATAATTATTCAATCTGTCATTTTCGTTATGTTATAAGAATATGCTATTTTTCCTAACAAAAACGACTTTTATATTATTATAGATTAAAAATATTTCGCGATGGATTACAGCAGTTAAACAAAATGTTAATCTTTCTAATTTAATTTCTCACATTCTATTTCAATAAAATTATATAAAGCAATCTTCTTCAAGATTTATCATGAACAACTTTTAATTAGTTCATAGATTATAGATAAAATAACTTTAAATTGAATTGAAAGTATTTTTCTTCCAGGGACCTTATTCTGATATTTTACATTTTGCAATGAATTTATTTCAGAAGTATTCTAAAGATGGAATCCTTACTGAAATTAATAGCTTCACTAAATTATAAAATGTAGCACTAAGAGTTTTAGTAATTCCCTTGTTAAACATTTCGAAGTGACACGTATTGAAAAAGGATTTGAAGAATAATAATTTAAACAACGATTCTCCACTTATATTAAAAATATAAGTGTAGGGCAGAGATAGAGCAAGTTTGCTCTTGTTCACTTCTAAAACTTAAGATGTGTGAAATTCAAATAATGAGATAATTTATGATGTTGCTCAGCTTGCTTATTGAAAGCCGAGCTGGCAGCCGAATGGTTAGCGCTCTTGCCTTCGGTTCAACAGTTCGTGGGTTCGAATCCCACCTTGGGCATGGATGTTCGTAGTGGCTCGGAAGCCATTTTAAACCGCAGGTCCCGGTCTAATTGGCCCTCGTGTGCAAAAAATGGCCGTTGAGCGACAACAAACCAAACCTTGCTTATTGAAAAGATAATTCTCAGAAAAATAATGAATTTTTTTTCATGAAAAGGTTTTTGGTAAGTAACTTGTCTGCTCATAAATTTCGTTATAACAATATACGAGTTTTTATAAACGAAAATGATTTTCACCTAAACCATCTATATTTATACAAATATAAAAATTAACTTCACATGTATTTACAAAACACAATTCAGTTACTTTTAAGCAATTATTTAATATTATAAACGATACATCATTGTTATAAAATTCGTAAATTCATACATTTCATTGCATTTAAAATAGCATTTTCAAACTTATAGATTTTTATAAACTTAATAAAATCTATGCAATAGTTAAGATCCATGAGCCATGATTCATTATTAATTCCATTTAAGAATTCATATGATATGAACATGCTTATTTTGCTTTCTTTTGTGAAACTGCGTAAATATTTTAGGATTGATTAATTTTCTTAACTATATTTCTGTAAATTTCAAGCATATTATCCATAGAAGACTTTGAAACTCAACAGTTATTTTCAAATAAAAATTTAATGGCTTTCTTATAAGTCTCAGACAGTTTGGTTGGCTCACCTCTTGATGAAGTAATCAGCATATAAGCTGTTTTTTTTAATTTTTTTAAAATTTTCTTTTTTAAATACATATTGTAGTTTTAATTTTATTTGTTTGTAACTAAAGAATTCTGTTTTTTGAGATTCAACTAAATGTTGGTTTTAGATTGCTTATCTAAAATTTATTAGTTGCACAAATTTTTAACTTTTGCTAATTCAAAGTACGACATTTATAAATTCGAAGCTTGAATATATCGCAAACTTCCCCCCCCAAAAAAGGGATCTCCAAACAAGAAGGAAATCGACCTTTGAGGTCAATAATTTCAATATGTTCCCAGAAAAAAAATGACGTGCAAACATTTTTATAATAAAAAGTATCACATGCCTTATGTGATGCATTATTTCTTTTACATTTCACTTCACTTAGCCGAGGAGAATAATAATAATAATAATAAAAAACGCCGAGCTGGCAGCCGAATGGTTAGTGCTCTTGCCTTCGGTTCAACAGTTCGTGGGTTCAAACCCCATCTTGGGCATGGATGTTTGTAGTGGTTCGGAATCCACTTTAAACCGTAGGTCCCGGTCTAATTAGCCCTCGTGTGCAAAAAATGACCGTTGAGCGACAAACAAACCAATAAAAACCAAAACCGAGAATAAAAACACAGATTCCGTTGCAGAGAGAGACTTGTGTGTGACAGAATTACTTCTGTTAATTTCATTATTAAAATTTATTTATCCATAGTAAATTTTAATTTAATAATATTCATTAAATTAAATTTATTTATAATATTTATTTATCCATTACAGTATTTATATTTGAAATCTAATTCTAAATAAGTATTTTGTAAGCACTCTTCATAAGCATAAGAATTATCTATGTTTCGTTAAATTATAAAATTGAATATTTATATATTCAAGCATTGAAATTTTCTGAAATACTTCGAATAAATTAAAAGAAAATTTTGGATTTATCCATTAAACATCTGTGCAGATTTTTCTTATATTCCACATTTTTAAGTACATTCGTTGAATATTTCTAATAACCAGCGTGATATAAACTGAAGAAGATTTGAAGTTAGAATTTTAAGTTCGAAATTAAAATAAGGAATCATTGAATACAACATTCATAAAATTACATTTGACATTTTAATATAAAAAAGCAACGATAAAGGTTGAAATTTTTATTTTGCTATATCACAATATAATAAAAAACTTTTAGTACTACAAAATTTTAATATACAAGAAATTTTTCACGACTCTAGATTCAATTGACTGAATTTTTAACAATCTTATTCAATAGCAGAAAATATTTTATTCATACTATTCACTTATTAGAATGACTAGCATTTCTCTAAAACATATTTGAGCACACAAACTTTGAATATATTCAAATCTTTTTGAAGTACTTCATATCTCTTATATCAACTAGAATTTTATTTAAATCCATCGCTTTTACAGACAAGAATTTACCTTGTTGCGTAAATATTTCAGGAATTAGTAATTTAAAAAGAATTTGTATAATATTCAATCTAAATGAATTCATATTAAATTATGTAGCATTCATCAATCCTGATATTTACATGCAAGTTATCAACCTATACATTCAGTCAAAATATGCAAATATTGAAATCTTAAATGAAAAGAGAAACTAAGAATTCATTTGACGTATGAAGTTTATTATGAACAAAAGGTATTTACGATTATTTTTATTTGGACAAAAATCGTTTTATTCGTGAGTTATTCCTTAATTTTGAATGGTAACCTATTAGAGAGTATAAACTAAGATTTTTCATTATAGAGTCAATTTTAGACTATAAATTCTAAAATAAATATTTAAAATAAATAGAAGTTTTGATCTCTAATTTTCTCTTTTAATATCCATTACTCTGTTCAGATACACTTTACAGAATTCCATATTAGTAGTTATTTATATATTGAAGCACATTTATATGTAATATGTTTATTGAAACACAATACAGATAACATCGAACATGCATGTATATATATGTTAGATGCTTTACATGTAACCAGTATTCATATAATCTTAGATGATTTTGCATTTGATCATATAAAAAACATTTTGATCACATATTATAACTTAGTTCAATATTTATAATATAATGATAATGTAAGGGATGAATTTTTTAAACTTCTGTTATTATGTAGCAAAATATTTTATAGAATTCTATAAAAATTTTAATTATATATTAGATGATTCTTAATATTCTTACTTGCATTTTATTTACTTAACATTTGTTTATAATGAAACAATTATTTAAAATAAAAGAAAATTTTATAAAAACTTCGCAATCTAATTTTTCATATTACTTATCATTTCCTTCTATGTGCTTTTCGGTATGTGTGTGTGAATTCAACTATTATAATAATATGATATATATATATATATATATATATATATATATATATATATATATATATATATATATATATATAAATTTAATTAATAACCGAAAGATTCAAAATACCTTTTTATTAACATTCTTAATTTCTTACATAATATGTATAGGGAATTATTATTAAACTACACGAAATAAAACAATAACAACATCCAAACGGTTTTCGTGATGAAGTCGAAACTTTGCGAAACGCAGCAGGGCATGATGGGAATTAGTATGCGCATGTGCATGTAACTTGTTGTCTGACGGTACAGCATGTTTGAGCGTACATAGTTTGTGAAAGCCTACAGTGCGAGTATTCACAGTCAAAATACAGCTTAAAAAAGTTTACGACAGAAAATAAGCTGAAGACAACCGGTTCAAGTATGCTAAGAATATAAAATTTAATTTGTAAGTTTAAATTAACTATTAGTCTTTGTGATTGTTTTGGCAATGGTCACCTTCAAATGAGTGTGAAAACGCCTGAAAATGTCTACAAGACATTCTCTGTGCTTCAAACCAGCCCAAGTAAATCAATCAGAAGAGCTGCACAACAGATCGGAATCCACCAGGGGACCCTAGAACAAAACGTTGTGAAGGCATTCATCTCTGCCCCCCCCCCAAAAAAATATTCAAACCAGTAATGCATTAAGCCACATAGTCGAGAGAAATGACGAACAAGAAATTGATACAAATGTGGTTTGGAGCTGCAACGAAGCCAATTTTTATTTATACCGGTTCGTCAAGAATGGATGAGTTCGTCGTGTTGGCATTGTCCAGCCAAGTCTATCTGTTTTTCGTTGATGACACAGTGACTATTGGACCCATTACTCTTATGACAAGATGCGGTTTAAGCAAGATGGAACTCAAACCCATAGGGGCAACAGAGTAGTTGACGTCTTAGAGGAGCACTGTTTCACAAATTATGCAACGTGAAAAATAGCATGTCTCCAAAGTATCCTACACATGTGCTCTGGAAATAAAATAGGGAGTAAGCTAGCCAATCCATTCAAAAGATATCTTCTTCTGTTTCCGGTAGTTGCTGAACAGCAGGAATCCAGCGTGCTCATGCATTGAAACCATAAAGACGAAGTTCACGTCAATGGCACTCTCGGAACAGCTTCACCGCCACACATTTGTAATCCTCGCTTATAGAAACCTCCGTTAAAAATGTGAAGTTCAGTTCCCCAAACCAGCTTTATGCCTTCCCTAATAACATTTCCAAGACCACCTTTACTGTCTCTTTTCGAGATATTACTAGAATTAACTGTGCCATTATCACCTTCCAAATTTTCTAGCGTTGAGAATCGCTTATTCGACTTCATTAATTTCGCTGAAACAACTCCATTGATGAGATGTTCAGAATTATGCTTCTTTTTGCATCATCATAAGCGATGGGTCCGATGGCAAATTTTCAAACAGATGCTGCGTTCCGGGATGACGGGGAGAATAGGCTGCCTTTGAGAATACGTTTGAATTCATTAAACCATGATAATTGTTGGTCTGTTGCTGTATATTGTTGTTGAGAAATGGCACTTCAGAGTAGTTTGATGCTTTTTTCTTCTGCAGAATGGTATATCAGTTATCCATTACAGTTGTTTTCCTGGGTTGCCATTAACAACAATTCTAAAAGCAATAATTTTAGGTTCGTGGGATTTCCAAACATGTGAAACAATTTTGCTGATATCGAAATTTTCAGCCGACCTGGTCATACTACCAACTTTTCAATGATTATACTACGTGTAAATTTAATCAAATTATTTCTTCTAGCTGTATTTCATGAAAGAACTCACTTGCAGTTACTGTGAATTTTTTTAATTACCTTTCCTTCCATCCTTTTACTATCGTCTTGAACTGTACATCAACCACATGCATTTTATACACATTCACATCACTTTTTACATTGTATTCTGACTTGCATACGGATGTGAACTTTGTACTAAATTGCATACTTATTGCATTGATGAGAAAAAACTTTTCTTCTGCAGTTTCATAGATATCTTATTAAAATTTTCATTGTAGCTTAAGTTTTGCACATCAGAGTATATGTTTATACAATTTCTGTGAGCAAAAGTAATATATATATATATATATATATATATATATATATATATATATATATATATATATGTATATATATACGTAGCTTTTGAGGTACATTCTTTTTATGCTTAAAACACATCTTTTGAGTTAATGAACCAATAACTTTTTTCTTAAAGAGTCAAAACTATTTAAACGGAGTTTATAGAGACAACTATTTGGTGTGATTGTCACTTTTGCAGTAACTTGTTTTGCAAGCAGTGTGCAACGTTGATATTGTAGCCTTTACTCGGAAAAAGTGGAACAGAAACTCCTGAAGTTTTAAACGGCAGAGAAGGATGATGTTATTGGAAGATATTATCAACGGATATTGCCGCCGAAGTTGCATTAAAAGAATTGTTGATCCGTTCGGAGTGACTTAAACTTCTATATTTACAGAATTTTGAGAAAAGATTTTGGAATAAAAAAGGTGGCTGTCGAATTCGTGGTATAATTATTGACTACTGAACAAAAACAAAGTAGAACTGCACTGAAAGAACAGCCCGAAACTAATTCAAATTTTCAAGAAAAAACATTTTGCTTGTGTTTTTGAGGTAAAGAAGCGGTGCTCAAATATCACAAATGATGAACTTAAGGAGTAATGTAAAAATGGCATTAGATATTAGACAAGTATCTTATAAGGCAAGTGAAGAGTAATTTGGTATTGATTGAAAGTTTAGGTTTCAATTGTGCATAAATTAGTTGAAATATATATGTGTGCCTTATTAATAATTAGACCAAATTAAAAAGATGGGTCGTATATTTTATGTTTAGTTTTGAAAATTAAATATTGTTAGAGTTCTCTCTGATTTAATAATTATATGAATATTAATTATTTAAAATTTCTCTTTTCTATAAAACTAATTTATTATTGACGAAACTTGTTTTGATAAATTTACTTCCAATTTTCCTAAAAGTTAATACATATTATGAGGAAATGGAAACTAGGAAAAGTAAATACATCAAATAAGTACACTTTATATTCGTTCTTTTAGTGGCTTTCTAATCAATACGAGAATTTTAATGGAACTTCGAAACTTCCTCCTTCAGTTGACCGCAAGTAGCCCAGCAGCTAACCTTAACAAGTTTTGATACTTTGATTCTTGGACCCTTAATTATTCAAGCGCATGCTTAAGTGCTCTAACTTCATTCAATTACCGCTCGTCTTCTTGGTTTTAAGTACTTCAGTTCGAAGTGAAATAATGATAAGGGAAATATTTAAGTATTTTCTTAACCATCAACACTTTTCTCTAATACTGTAGTATGTTTAACATTATAAATTAATGTTGTTTTCAGTCTTTGTTCCTATGCTTATTTAGTTTATTCTTATTCATTTTTACTTAAATATTTATAAAAAGCCCATTTCTTTTTTTGCCAAAGCGATTATGAGATATCCTCATTCCGGAAAATAGTTTAAGTAAAATGATGTTAATATTTTTGCTTACTTATTTGAATCGATACATTTCCTTTCGATTGTTTGCACATATTATTTATGAATTAAATGATTTAAAAGTAAAATTTCTGTTATGAGATAATGATAAATAGATATTTTGCAATCTTTTTAATTAATAAATTTACGAATGCTTATAAGAAAGACTATCAATTTGAATAAATATTAATTTGAAAATTTCTAAGCTTTCAAATATAGTCTGTATTTAATTACATAGATACTTTTCCGACTTATGGCGGAGTAGTTAGCGTCCCTCAGTTCGAAGCAGTAGGTCCTGGCTCGGGGGAGGGGGGGTCGTGGATGTTCCTCTCTCTCGGTTCCGGGGTGTGACCCACAAGGTCCCCTACTGTATAATAAGATGCCGTCCACCTTTGCCTTTCTTAGCGTTGAATGGATTAAATCCTCAGATCAGCCTGGAATTTAAAAAAATCATTTGATCAAGTTTGAAAATAGGAAAATATAGATATAATATATTATAAAAATCCTGCTTTTTAAATACATATACCGTATTCATATGTTTTGTATGTTAATTTCCATATGCATGTTTGATTAAGTAATGCAATTTTCTCTTACAATCTTAATGCTTTTCTCTCCTTATATATTCAATGCAAGAAAGCAAACATTTTCTGAAAAATGTTTTTATTGAAGGTGTGGTAATAATACTAAGGATTATTTGATTGTGATAATGTATTAAGGGATGATAAAAATTAAATTTATGAAATGTTTATAATGCGATATTTCTGATTATTTTTTCTTAAAGTGATCAAAGGTTAGCAATAAAGTATTAGGACAAATATGGCTTGTTCATGCAGAGGTATTATATTCTATCCAGTTTAGATCACATATCTAAGCAGCAAAGTTTAAAATGCATCTGGTGACCAGAACTAAAAGATCCACAGCATTAAATGGAAACTCTGTGACACTTATGTTTCTTGTTACACATTAAAACATCAGTGTTGCAAAAATATAATTAATAAAATTTGTATAGATACAATGATATATATATTTGACATATATTACATTTGTAATCTTCTTGGATTGCTGGTGTCTCATATTCTCAAAGAATTCATTGACAACTGACATTCTTCCCTTAAAGACACTTAAGATCATTAATTATCTTTCAAAAAAATAAAAAAACAACACCCTTAAATAAATGTGAGATTTTTAAATGCTTCAATTTTGAACAACTCGATTTTTTCAGGTACAAGCAATTGCTGTTATTTTAAACTATTTCCTGTGAAAAAATAAAGACTCGGAAAATTTACAACTGTTTAAATTAATCTATCTGCAAAGGAAACATTTTCTGTGAAAGCCCTCAAGTTGTCTTGAGGGCCTTGGTGTTTCTAAGTGCTATTAATGTACTTTGATGTCTGTATTTTGCGTAACTGCTTTTTTTCTTCTGCGCAGGATCTGCTCCGCTTGAGGATGGGCTGCGTCTTCTCCTTCTTCAAGACTCTCACGTCGTACCACGGCAGTCACTTGACCGCCCACCAGGTCACTCGGCAGAGGCAGCAGCGTGCCCGCAAAGTCCACCAGCCATCTCGGGACAGTCCCCCCCTGATGACTCCGGAAAAGGATCCTGATCGGGCATCTGCACCCCCCGCCATCCCCTCCCTGAAGCCACCCGCCAAAGGGGGTCCTGGGGAAGAGGAGAAGCTGCTCACTTTCAGCCCCCAGAAGCTCAAGCTCGGCGACTGCGGGAAGCAGACCAGCTTCTCGAAGTCGAAGTTCAGCACTTCGCTCTCCAAGTCTTAGTTCTTCGACCCCTCCCCCCTCTTTGTGTCTTCTCTCGTGGTTGAGTTGTTCGTTTGTTTGGTGCAATTGTGTTGTCACGCTCGTGCGACAGCCTAAGTTATTGATGTTTGCGCGTGGTAAATGTTGCGTTTGTAGAAGAAACCAAATGGAAAGTGAGAATGTTATCGCTATTTTCTACGTTACTTGCTGGAATGGCAGGAAACTATTATCGTTCCATTCTGTCTCATTTTATTTATTTTCCTATTTCAACTGTTAAATTCATTTGCCGCATTTCCCTTTTCCATCTTGGTGGTAAATTCTAATGCATTTTCAAAAATAATGTTTCTTTCAAGTACTTTTTTACTATGAAATACTTTTAATCAAATACGGGTATAATAAAATTATTGAATCAAAATAAAAATTTAACGAGCACGTAATTAGAACGTATACACAAAATGTTAAATAACAAAAATGTAACAACCAAAAAAAATAATAATTTGTCCACTTGCACGAATTCTTTAACCTCACGCAGATCTATACGTTTACATATGTATGTATGTCTATATATATATATATATATATATATATATATATATATATATATATATATATATATATATATATATATATTTATATATATATAATACAAATACTTATATTTTGTAAATAAACTGTTTTAAAAGAGTAAAAAATTAAAATTAAACTGAAAGAATAGAAAAAAATTAAATGGTTAATTTTTGAAACCTTAGGACGTTTGACATCACATTATCTCCAAGTTATCTTAAAAAATTTCAGATGATTTTTCAAAATTTAGTTCCTAATTATATAAAATAAAAAATGTTGCTCGTAATATTTCTTCAAAAAATTTTCAAAATCAATATTGAATTAATTTCTTAATATTTTGTATCAACATATTTAAAGACTGTTTATTATAACTATTCAAAGCAAAATTAAATCTTGAAGCTTTGACATTTTATTGAAATCATAAAATATTTCAAACAACATGAATAAATTTTAAAAAATAGGCCAAATTATCGTCACATTGCATAATGTTTCCCATGGTGGTTTTGCAATGCATGTTTTCCATGTTAATTAGCTAACTATTAAAATATGGTTAACTGTTCTAAGCACTCATCACATATATGACCTGGGATATAAATACGAATGCAGCATTGTTAGTTGTTTCTAAATAAGCAATGATTTCATAATTATTTTAAACTCAATTTTAAAATATTTAAAATCTTAATTCTACATGCACATAGTGAAAACTTGTAACTATTTCTATATATTTAATTCTCATTGAAAGAGCAATGTTTAAATCAAATATGATTTTAAGAAATCTTTTTCAGCTATATTTCCTACCCTTCAATTTGGGTTTTAATCTCTGAACTTTAAAAATCATTTTTAAAAAATATAATTTAATGTAAATTTTCCCTGAATTTTTTAACAATAGGACCTTTGTTACAATACAGACTCAAATTTTGAAGGCGATAGATTTTCATCTGAAAATATTAATTTCCCAGAGTTAAACTTTACACGGTTACCACACATGCACACAAAGTGACATAAATGTAACATATTTGGCAGCTATTTTAACAAAACTTTGCTCTATCAGCACAAGACATTTTTATAAATGCATTTGCTATACAATTTTTGTGCTTTCACATACTGTTTGCACGATTTCATATCAGTAAATTTAACATTAAGAAAATATTAAGCATGTAACATTTGCCGTTATAGGCGCATTTTCTACCCAAAGGTCTTTCGATATGTAAGAAATTAAATTTATTAAAATTTTTAATCTTTTACAATTTTTGTGCATTTCTACATTGCAATATATCTTACATAATTTATCAATATAACTTAGCATATCGATTAAAACATATTTTAAGATCAAATGTGTTTAGTACTCCCAGAAAGATGTTAAAATTGTAATTTCAAAAGTACTATTCAACATTCAAGTTAACATGATAATATCTTTAAAAAATTTATAAAAATTGTTGCTACAGAATAAAATTATGTAAACCAGTAAGAATTGAAAAAAATATAAATTTCATTTGTGGCAACATATGAATTTATAATCATATATATACATTGATAAATTAATTTCTATTTTAATTTTTGTATTTATGAGAAAAAACTAATACTACTCAGTCTTAATTATGAAAATTATTGTTTTAAAATAGTTATAGAACATTTGCATTAATAATGTTAATAATTTACTATTGTAGCATATGAATAAATTTATGTTTATAAAATGTCCTTAAAATTAAGGTTTTTTTAGAAAAAAGTAGCAAACATTTGTTAAAACCTTTTTTAAAGTAAATAATTAAACAAATACACTATTATATAAATAAGGAAGCGATATCATAAATTACATAATAAAATTGCATATCTTTCCACTGTTAATTAATTATTAATTAACTTGCATAAATATTATTATTACTACACACAATGACTCGTTCCTAATGTAATATATATTGGTCCACATTAGCAAAAAATAGTCTTGTTCCATTGAATCTTTTAAAATACAAACTGTATATGTTTATATTTTAATTAATATGATTCATCACCTACTGTGATTCTCCTATTATGATAAAGATTGTAAATATTATTTCATAAAAACTATATAAAAGATTGTATATTATTTACAAATCGTTGTCTGTTGCATTGTTATTTATATAAATAAGTATATGTAATTTCTATTCGAATTGACATATCATAATATTGTGAAATTTTATCTTTATAGTGATGTAAATTAGTTCCGTGTAAAAAAAATATTAATTTTTAATAAATCCCACAGTGAATAATATTAGAAATTTCTTTTTTTTAATATAATTTTCCAATTCCTTCAGACTTTTTTGTCTTTTTCCTATAGTATTTTCACTTTAGAATAAAGTTTATAATATCTGTATCATTTAAGATAGCTTTCTTTTATTTTATAAAAATTAATACATTTTTTTGCTTATAAAATAATTAATACATTTCATATTGCTTACAAGTTATTAAAATTCATGTGAAAATTCCTAAAACAATATTTAATCATAATTTATGTTTTGTATATTATTTACAAACATATGCATATTATTTTTGATTCTTCAATATAAAAATGCAATTAGTTCATTTGTTTTTAAAATAATTTATGTTTGTTCACAAAGTATACTGTTGATTATATAATTTATAAGTAATAGCTAAATTGTTTTAGCACGTAAATTTTAAATATGTGTGACATTATTAAATCTTGATCGTGATATTATTGATTTAATATTATATTGATAAAATTATAGTAAATTATTCTGTTATCAATCTCATTATTTTTTTCATGTATTAAAATTATTTATTGTTAATTAACTTAGTATAATTTTCATAATTTTAAATGATGAAATCGCACTATTGATGTACATTTTCATAACTGCTTATCATTTTCTAATATATACAAATAAATTCACGCGTTACTTAAATACAACTGCATTGTTTTTAATATATATGAAGATGATATATGAAAAGCATTTTTAATTTTAAAAGTAAAAATATATTTATACAATAATAGACACAATATATTTATTCATAAACAAATATTTCATAAAAAAATTACTTTTAAACTTATACTGTTCATTAATACCCAACCCGTCCAAATACTGACCTATCAAATTTCCAAAATGACCTTCCAAACATTCTTGTAAAAACAAATTTTACATAAAACTTATAAGCTGTATTTTTTACAAATATTATTATTAAATATCCCAATTGTGAATAGAGAGTTCCTTTGCAACAAAAAGAAAATAGTTATATGCTCAAAAATTCAGATACTTTACTGTTTTCTGAGCGCCATTTCTAAACTCAAGCAACATTTTGAAGTTTATTTTTCATTTCATTTAGTTTTGTAATTTACGCATACCAATTTTGTGTATTGTTAAATAGATGTTATAAATAGCGACACATTAACAGAAAAGTACCAAAAAATTCAGCATCTCTAGTTCATATAAAATTTAAAGCATTTTCATATTCTATTTTTTAAATGAGCTGCTTACAATAACTGTGTTTATCACTTTGAAATCCTGTCTGTTTGCACATTTTGTTCAGCTGTGTACTCTCTGCGCTGTGAAATAAAAATTTATTTTCCTCCTGCTTTGTATAAGAAATTTCTTTAATTTTGTATATTTCTTAATTAAAAATTTTAATGAGATATTCACGTGTTCGCCAGTTGTCTTTTACGAGACTTTTTAACCAAATGATTATTATAATTATTTTGCATAAACCAAGTTATCACGGAGGAAATGAAAATCAAGATAACCAACAGATACCAAACTCCTTTACAGAACATAAATAAATTAGATAAAAATAGTTTGGTAAGGTGATAGCTGCTACTTCATCATAATTATATTAATATCAATTATTGTTACCATTAATACAATTTTTAATTCCAAAACAATAATATTGAAAAAGTAATCAATCAGTTAAATTTGTTATTGAAAGAAAAGTAACTGGTAATAATAGAGAATCTTGTGCAGTTGAGATTGTCTTATGTAACGAAGCAATTTTAGTTATAACTGAAATAAGCATAAATTATTTACAAAAAAAAATATTATATTTTGGGTGATTTACCAAAAATTTGACATTAAATGTTGCAAATACTAAAATTTGACGTAATTACTTTAGAGAAAAATCTCAATTATCTTAAAAGCATATGTTGCTTGACGGAACAATAGAGAGAATAAAAAAATTTCCTAAGTGTGTGCCTACTAATACGCTATAATACATATATTAATTGCTCAAAATAGAAGAAAATATAGAAGAATTATAAAATTATTGCTGACATATAAAATGAATGACTATTTCCTTTGATTGCCGCAAAAAAGAAGTAATGATGTTAATTCAAAAGTTATCGTTAAGCTTTGTTTTGTGATCCTGAGAATTTATAAATATTTAGTTATTGAAAGGAGTGCATAAAGATAATGAAATGAAAAATATGAAATGTCACTGTCTTTAAATTTAAATCTTTGACATAAGAAATGGATTTACTTAACATAAAGACAGTAAATGTTTGAAAATGGAACTATATTAATTTTAATAATGAAGGTAATAAACTAATAAAGCTATCAAATATTCAGTAGAATACCTGAACACTCTTGACAGCGAACAAACACCATTTTTCATACTTCTCGAGTAAATACAAAGTAACAATAAAGAGGCAATAGTTAATTGCGATTTCTTTATCACATAGAAATTATAATGCCTTACATTTCATAACACAACTTTTAAAGTGAAACGTTATTTGGTTGTTAATCTTAATTATCATAAAAAAGTTAATTATCATAATACTTCACACGGAAATTTATAGCATCACACCAAATATTGTCTCTTCAGATTTTTCATTATCTTTACGACATGAACATCTTTTAATACAACTTGAGAGCTAAATTCAATTCAAGGAAACAAATGTTTTGGAATTATCTTCTGCTTTTCCATTACTCATCGTGTGAAATGTTTCTATGAACAAATTCTTATGTTTGTTTCTTAATTTTTCTTGCAACGTGAGGTTCAAATAACGAATATTTAGCTGTTTCTTTATTGTTTAAGAAAGCGCAGAACTGATATTAAGAGTCATTTCACAATTCCTTTTATCTGAAATTTATAATAAAAAATTATTTACTAATAGCTTTTCTTTAAATGTACCTAGATGAAAGGCAGCATGATAATTTTAAATGAATAATAATATATCTTTACTATGATAAAACGCCTTAAAGTATTTCCCTGAAATGTTTAAAACATATTTTTGAATATTTATATATATATATATATATATATATATATATATATATATATATATATATATATATATATATATATATATATATATATATATGTATGTATATATATGTAAATATATATATGTATGTTTATATATATATATATATATATATATATATATATATATATATATATATATATATATATGTATGTATATATATGTAAATATATATATGTATGTTTATATATATATATATATATATATATATATATATATATATATATATATATATATATATATATATATATATATATATGTATGTATATATATGTAAATATATATATGTATGTTTATATATATATATATATATATATATATATATATATATATATATATATATATATATATATATATGTATGTATATATATGTAAATATATATATGTATGTTTATATATATATATATATATATATATATATATATATATATATATATATATATATATATATATATATATATATATGTATGTATATGTAAATATATATATGTATGTTTATATATATATATATATATATATATATATATATATATATATATATATATATATATATATATATATATATATATATATATATATGTATGTATATATATGTAAATATATATATGTATGTTTATATATATATATATATATATATATATATATATATATATATATATATACAGAAATTTTAATTGAAAAAAGCAAAGTAGTAAACAGCTAAGTATGAAACAAACAAAAAATTTTCCATTTTCTTAAAAAGTTCTTATTTTCTTCAGTTTGAAAACTTTAATAAGATTTTTCTAAACATAATTAATGTGATGGATTGACTACCAAACTTTTTTTGAATTATTGCCTTATTATTTAAAAATTTAGAATATTATAACATTCACAATAATAGGGAATTATAATTAATTTTAATAAATTATATCTATGTATTTAATCACATTTTTTGAACTAAAATATTTATTTATATTATATATTTTAAAACTTTTGGAACAAAAAATTATTTTTTATCAAATTTCGAAATAAAAATGTAAGTTGTATATCTTTATACGTAATTGGGAAGATTTCGTAAAAGTCCTTAGGTTATTTTAAAGGATTTCGAAAAATTATTATTATTTTTCTATGGAATCATTTTTTAAATCATTCCAACTATCAATGTTCAGAGAATCTCTTGGAATCAAATCTTTCATCCGATAAGTCAGAAAAGGAAACAAATAAATTGCTACATTTTTATGCTTAGTTAAGCGGAATTTATGTGTCCCTACTTCAAATAATTTGAATTCAAAAGATAAATATTTTATATGCAAGAAATATATTTGAAAAATTTTTATAAGAATTATTTCCATTCTATTTCTTGAATTTTAAATTTTTAAATGAATCACAAGTAACTTGTTCGCTTTTCAGTACATATGTAATTTTGTAAAAATATTTATTCCGAAAATACTAAAAAATTAAATGTATAGTGTATTAAGAGGAAATACTCTTTTTATTTTAATTATTAAAAAAAATGTTTTCATTGAAACATGTATTTTGAATCATTCAGTGATTGAGAAGAATGGTTTCTCTCTTTCTCTCTCTATGTTTTATAAGACAAATTTTTCTTAGATGCTTTATATGTTTGCTTAACTATATTTAATCAGATTTTAGCAGTATTTTAAATAAAGTATTAATTTTATACAAATACAATACTAATTTTATATATTTAAATAAAATATTAATTATATATATAATTCAATTATTATTAACAAGTGGTTAATTTTAATAAAATTTTAAATATAATTTATTTACTCCTTTCAACAATGTTTAAGAATCGAAAGTCATAAAAGGAAACGAGTTAATAGAAATGAAAGGTTTTCCATTTTTAATTCTTATCCTATTTCATATAGATATATAGTTTTTGTTTTGTTTGTTAGAGCCTATATTTAGAAAGCATGAAACTAATTTGTGAAATTACTTATAATTTATGCAAATACCCCATTGAAAATAGCTACGTATGTAATAATTGTTACATAGTATTGAAAAGCAAATTATTCAGGGGTCTTATTAAGCAATGCGAAGCATACTTGTTTTTTCTTATGATGGTGAAAGTTCTCCCTGGCTTCGACTCGACATAACATAAGAAATGAAGAAAACGCCAAATATTCAGAAGTCTGTCAATTTTCCACGTTCACTATAGATTAAAATAAATTTGGTCTGTGACTTAAGCAGTTACAGCAGCCCTGGTATGCTCAAGATATAAGGTCCAGGTCAGGAGACTGGGTGTTAAGGAGATTATGCAATGATGAGTAGCATACTTTTACAATCAGGAAAGATTGCTCTGAACACTATTTTCTTAAAAGATGTTTACAATTTAAAATAAAAATATTAATATTCGAGCTTAACTAGTCACCTAAGATATCTCAGATGATAAACCGCACGTACGAGATATGATTCTACATAGACGGAGGAACTCGATTAATTTCATTTGAAGTTTCCGGGCGAGATTGTTTTAACCCCCTCTATCTTTTATTTAAAATAATCCTCTTTTAACCTAGAGGACTACGTAGGACTAATGCCTTGCATTAATTTCGCATCGAATGTATACAAAGATGAAACACTACAATCATTACTTTTCAAATTCTAAACTTGGTTTCCAATTCATCTTATTTTTATTTCTATGCCCGTGCTTCACATTTACGATAGTTTTGTTGAAAGTGGAACATCACTGAGCCAAGTTTTGCAATCAACAAACTATCATTAATCAATGATTTTAATATCTCGTTGTGTGATAATTGTTTAAATAACGTGGCAACTTACATTACGTGGTTCAAGGGGGTAAAATTAATGGATGGCACGTTGCTCTGTCACCAGTTTATCATAGATTACGATGAAATTGGTGACTTTTTGAATGGGAGAAGAAGCAAGTAGACATGAATTAAAGACACGTAAGTACGTAAATTTTGGCCCTAATTTAAAAATTTTAAATTTCAAAAATATTTCTATGAGATCATCATATTATTTAAATATTTCTTAACTATTTAAAAATTATTCTATGACTAAAATATTTTTTGGTTCTAAACTACATAATCATGGTGATATTTCAAATGTGACTGTGCATGATAAAATTAAATACTGTAAATAAAAGTATACACTTCAATAACTGACATTTAAGATTGCTAGAGAATTTTTTGAAGCTGCTTAAAAATCTTAATGGTGATAACAAAAATTTCAAAACGAATGCAATAATAAAATATGCAATAAAAGTAATGAAAATCATTAATTAACAAATTAATAGAACAATGAAATTCATCATTTTTATTTTAAACAAGCTTTTTGTTTTACATAACTCTACTATTCTGTTATTTTAGATTAATTAAAATAATAGACTTGTGCTTTAAAAAATTTCACAGAATCAATTTTTAAAATGTTTTCAGCTTCTTTTCTCTTTATTTGTTTTTTTTTCCCCAGCTGTTGCTTTAATAATCTTTTGCAAAATGTACAATTACGACATTTGAGAAACGCTAAAAACAATATATAAAATTTTATTTATCCACCATTTATACTCTAAAAAGGACATGAAGTTGCTATTGATGTTAGTAAAATTTTTGATACATTCTGTATACATTATAATTAAATAGCATTTGGCTAATAACTCATTTATAAAGTTTTGCAAAAGGATTTGGTTTAAAATTCCTCTTATTGCAAGCGCAATTGTCAGAATGCAATCACTAAAAGAATAATTTATAATACTGACATAAATTATTACCCTAAATCCATCATGTCCTTGTGGAACAAGTTCCATAGTCAAATTAAGGAGTCACACTGTCTAAAATCAGCAGATAAACTGTGCTATTTTTGATACAACCGTATAACCCAAGGTACAAAATTTGAAATTTTTTATCAGGTGTACCAGGCAACCAGATTTTTATTTCGACAATGATATGGAGAACTATAAAAATTATGCAGAAATTTCTATTTTTACAACCCTAGTATTATACGTCATTGCAAACGTCAAATATGTTTTTCTTGGCAACATTTCTTCGCTGCCCAAAAATTCAGAATTTGGTATCCTGGATTAAATGGCATCTGTGCCCTGTTTTTCAAGGTGAGAGGAAATGTCGTACAAACTGTGACACTAAGTCTCTCGGAGAAATACCAACGTTATTTTCATCTATTAAGATTCCCCCACATTTGAAGCGTGGACATTGACTAAGAAGGACAAAGAAACCATTTCCATTTTTGAAAGAAAAACTTTAAGAAACATATTTGGTGGAATAAAGCGTGAGAATACAATGCAAAGAAGAACTAATTCTGAACTCTATAAACTATATAAAGAACCACATATTGTTAAATTTATCTCAATACACAGATTAAAATGGGCAGGACATTTGAGTCGGAAGAACAAAAATCGGATGACAA
The DNA here is from genome assembly GCA_037975125.1 of Latrodectus hesperus. Classification (NCBI taxonomy): domain Eukaryota; kingdom Metazoa; phylum Arthropoda; class Arachnida; order Araneae; family Theridiidae; genus Latrodectus; species Latrodectus hesperus. Next base: position 136,203 of record JAJQOW010000153.1, read on the forward strand.
AAAAATTTTTCTTGGCTCGTCCCATTGGCACCAGAAGAAGAGGACGACCGAAACTCCGATGGCGTGACTGCCTTGAAAACGACCTAAAAACACTAAAAGTGACAAACTGGATGACCTTTTCCAAAAATAGGGTTCCTGATATGCACTTCTGAGGAAGGCAAAGGCCCACCCTGGGCTGTCAGGCCAATGAAGAAGAAGAAGAAGATTCCCCATCTATTGATGACGAATGAAGTTCTTGTTTTCATAAACTTTTGTGATACAAGTTTTTTAAACGAGACTAGTCCTAGTTTTCAAACAAAACTTCGGTGTCTCATCCTGTTTACTTTACGTCCCGGCAGCAAAAAAAATTCAATTTGATTTTGTAGTTAACAAAAGATGTCAAATATCAACTATGCAGGATTAATCAGAATAGTGTGTTATTTATTTATGTACTGCATGAAAGGGGAAAATTATAGAAGACTGATACTCTGCAAAAAAGGGTTTGCCATCGTCTCAGCTCGCCAACCGTGACCATGGACGAAGCTGTGTTTGCTAAGGAATGTTTGCAGTCAAATTGGAAGCAAGAAGAGACTGCGGAAGTTGTGATTATTTTAAGGGAAAAAAATTGGTCCCTTCAGGAGAATACTATAGCAGCTCCCAATCTGATCAAGACTTCTGCTTACTTGGGGCATCTGCAGCAGCAGAGAGTATTTTCTTTGACGAACAGCCCGTGAACAGATGATAAAAGTTGGATGGAGGAATCTATGGTTAAAGGATTAGTCTAGGAAGATTTTTACATGCTTAAAACCAAAAAAGACTTTCTTTAAAAAATGTCTTCGCTAATTATAAATAATACATGCAAGTATTGCTGAAATTTTTATTTCTTAATCAAAGTATTTCTTCTTAAGTAACTTATAAATATTAACATGTCAGAAATAAAATAAAAATTTATATGCTGGTTTTTTATTATTTATAATAAACACGACGTTGCGGATATTCCAGTGCCCAGGTTTGAACAGTTCAAAAATCTGCAAGCCTTGATATATATGGGCAATACATATATGAGGACAAACGATTAATTGAATTTAACTCAAATATCGGTTTTAACTGCTTAGAAATTTGAATTTAGTTAAAAAAATTAATTAATGTATTTAAAAAAACTGCTTGCAAGATAATTATTAATTTTTTTAACATTTTAGTTGATTAAATTCAATCTTATAGTATATTTATTTAACAATATATTATATAGTAATTATCTTGAATTTTTTATTTGTAATTTCAGTTCTGAATGCTTTTTTCCCCCGATTTTTAGTTTCGTTTTCCGCAAATGTATTAAATATTTTTTGCAAATTAACTTATGATAAATATATTGCAATTTGTAAGAGCATTTGTGATAAAAGCTAATCAGCAATACTATTTAAAGGATTTTTTTTTACATTTTCTACTGACATATTATTTAAAGTTTCAAATAATTTTTTATATAATAATTTAAATCAGAAATAAAAAATTAGGCGAAAATACTCTAATCACTTTCCTTTCTAGTCCAAATGCTTTTTTTGAATGCAGGTAATATTTGAAGTTATTCAACAAAAGCAAATTCTCCGAGGAGAGTATAAATTACTCATTGCGGATTCATCAACTCTATTTCAGACTCCAAATGTAAACTTGCGTCGTTGTAAGCATTCGTATGTTAGTTACGTGGAATGCTTTCGTTCATACCTACTTAATGACGTCTAATCGGCACTTTTCAAAAAGTAGAAACAGATTCTCACTATGAAAGAGTTGATAATAAATGCCAAGAATTTCTACTCATCATGAATACAATAGTCTAAAAGGATATAATTATTATAAAGTGAATTTCAAATTTAAAATATCTGAAATCTAATAAAAATACATATTTTTTAAAAGAATACAGTCTCAAGCTTCCAAAAGTGATATTAAATGTGACTAGCATAGTTAGACAGCTGCGCTGTTCTTACCATGATTATTGTGAACACCGTAGATTTTAATGTAGTACGTATCTTCACAGAATTAGTTAAAAAATAATCACATGAAGCAAAACTATTAGATTAATATAATATTATACTAACAAAAATTGATAAATCTACCAAAAACATATTGGATTTAGAGAAGGCAATGATCAAAGTAAGAAGACAATGTTACAAAATATTCAATCTAGCGATTAACAAACTAGTTTTATTTATTTTTCATTGTTATAAAAGTTTTGCGAACTGTTGCAAAGAAAAATTCTGTCTCTTTCTCACACACATACTCTCACACACAAAATTTTAAAAAATATATGAATATGTAACAAAATATATTATATTAAAGTTGTAATTCTCTTTATAATTCTAGTGTTACAGAATTATATGTAAATTCAAACATATGAAATTCTCTTTTCTTCCTATTTTCAATTATAATCAATTTTTATATGAACTGCTTATAAATATAAAAACTAGCAAAACTGACTAATTATTTAAGAAAGAACACCATATAATTAAATATTGGTATTTAATTATGATATGATAAATCTTCAGTAAGTTACCTATGGAATTATTAAAATAACTTTATTAAATTATGATCAAGAATGGATTTTAAAGAACTGTATAAACGTTGATGTTCATGAAGCAGCTCTTGAAAATGGAAGTTTATTTAAGTAGTTATTTTACTTATTTTATTAAAATTTAAACTGATAACATATTTAAATGTCCTCTAAAATGAAAGTAGAACAAAATTTTAGTAAAAGAAGATATTTTAAATGAGACTTTTACAAGTTTCTTATTGAAGAAATAAGTTATATCATAATATTGTTGAGCTTAAAATAATATTTTGGAAAATATGTAGAATTTACAAGAAAAATAGTATAGTAAATACAAAATTACAATTGATAAAGCATATTTATTTTATTTCTCAAAATTAAATTATTTCTTTTATAATTGAGTTATATTAATTGTGTTTATAATTACTTAAGATAATATAAATTCTTTAAAATAATAAATTATATTTAAATTTTTTAAAATAATAATAAATGATATTTAAATTAATAATTATATTTAAAAAACTTTCTTGGAGGAATGCATATGATAAATCTAATTCTATATTATTACCTCAAGTTTTTATTCATCTATTTTAACAGGTATTTAAATTTTTTAGTTAAAGTATGGTTGCGAATTATAATGCAATGAAGTTTTTAATTTACGTGGACATGAATACTTTTAAGCGTTATCAACATTTAATTACATAAATTATTTACATTTAAGGGGGAACAAAGAATGAATGTTCATTTGGAAAGTTAGAATGAGGCAAACCTTTATTACATAGAATGCTTTATTTGTACTTCATTTAAAGTTGAAAAAATGCTATGAGTGAAAATTGATACATACCTGTTACCGAACAGTTTATAAAATTTATATATCTGTTACCTATATTTGATATATATTGTATATCAATGCTAGTGTAACAGATAGTTTAATCAGGAAACTATTGGCAGAAGTTATTTTAGAAAATATTTTAGAAACAATTTAAGTTACAATGCATATGATTGATTCCAGATGAAGAAACAAAAGTATATTTTGTAGTATATCGAAATGATAAATATTAAACCCACTGTCTTCACTCTAATAAATAAGATTTAATTATAAACTATTGACAATATCTCTTTTGTGAGAGAATAAATAATTTATCCTTGATTTTCAGTTCCATGTAAACAAAGGAGTAAGCATTTCTGTTAAGAACGAGTATTATTTTACGCGAAAAAGATCTAATCGTTTTTCCTTCTTTTTGTATGGGTTTAATATACAAATATATAAAAGTAAATGATTGATTTACATTTCGTATGATTATATAATACACGTTTAATTCAACCGTTAGAATTCACCTATAACATTTGATTTGATTCTAAAACATTTTTAATTAAAGCAAAAAATGAATTTTCGACTAGCATAAACTAGATGACACATTAAATAATATGCATAAAGTAATTACAAATAAAAAATTTAATAAAGTAAAAACTTTTTTCAAATATTATAGTTGTGTTTTCAACATAAAAGATATTTGTGTAAATAACAGAACAGAAATAAATAAATTAATGAAGTAAATTAAAAAAATTTCTCCAAAATTATCATCTTTTTTAAATGCAATTAACACAGAATTTTCCTATATTTTTGTAAGTAGTTTTTATTACTTTACTGGTTTACTTTTAATTAAAATTTTGATGATTCCATGAAAAAGAGTTTCGTTGAAATAAATTAGTTTTAAATATAAAATATTTCTTTATTATAATATAAACTCAAAATGTGAATGTTTTTCTAAATGTTTGGTTAAAAATATTCTTCTGTGTAGCAGATTTAAAGTAATGTTGGTAATTTGTTCAGCTGACGTTTGTAAGCATTTCAGACAGGAAAAGCAATGATAGGTTCATGAATCTTATAACAAATTATATTCAGACTGTATAACTGCTAGCAAATATTATGCAATTTTAAAATCTTGTATCATGAAACACAGTGCTTTAAAACACGCGTGGAAAACATAACTAAATTTAGATTTTTATTATTCAAAACTCATTCATCTTAAAATAATGTTGAAATTTTCTTTTGCTTTCTTTAAATTATATTACAATTATTATCAAACGTAATTAATAATGAAATTTTTTATAATATGCCAATAAAAAATTCCATTAAAAACTTTAACTCTTATTTTAAACTTTAACTTTAAAAAAGGGGAGCTTCGAGAGTACGTGAAAATAACTAAAATCATATTTTTTAACACAGTTTGTTAAAAAGAAAAGGAAATAGCTAGCATATATTTTAACAGATGAACACATCCAAGTGCTTAAACATATTCTATTCAAGAGAACACTAACAGAGAGTTTAATAAGTCATTTATATAATTAAAAAAACCTCTACGATTTTAAATAAAATCCAAAGAACAGTCAACAAATAAAAATCTTTCGATGGTTTAATATGCGAGTGGTTAAGGCGATGGACTCTCGAAATCCATTTTGATTTTCCTTCGTAGGTTCGAGTCCTACCGGCTGCTCAGTTTTGTTTCCCATGCTATTCTCAATAAATAACATTGACAACCTATTAAGATGCATACTAAGAATTTTAGTAGGTTCTAATCATATCGGTTGAGTGTATTTTTTTATTCAATCTCCTTAAAAAAAGCGCTAAGACACAAAAGAAAACTTGAATGTCATCGTAAATAAAATATTTCGTAACTGGAGATATTTGTTTCCATCTATAATAGTGTAAGAGAACTATGTTTTCGAAGCGAAAAACTTAAATGTTTTAGTTTAAGGAGTAACTTCAGGTATGATTAGTACACTAATAAAAATATTTCTAAAATCTAAATTCTGTTATTAATTCAAATTAAATAATTTTAAAATTTTATAATATTTAATATAAAAGTATTTTTTATTAAAACAATTTTCTTCCTAGACTTTTATCACATATGTATATTAAACACCAAATGATTTGAATATGCATAAAAATTCGAAGAAATATATGAAAATGTTTTAACGAAGCTCTTGTTTTTAATTCAAACTTTATATGCCAAAAGCTCATATGTATAAACTTTCTTAACAAAATCATAAAATCTGCATCTCATAGTATATTTTCAAGCAATTTGCTTAGTTAAGTTTGATTCATTTGTTACGCTACGGTCATTTTTTGCATATGAAGGATAATCAGACCAAGACCTACTGCTAAAAGTGGACTTTAAGATACTACAACCATCCAAACCCCAAATGGTTTTTAGCCCCTCGAACTGTGAAACAGTAGATTAGAATGTTAATCATTCGGCTGCTAGCAAAACTTTGCTTAATTAAGAAAATGTTTTCAAAATACATTTTAAAACGTCCCCCCAATGCAGGATAAGGAAAGCTATAGTTAAAATTTTAAACTTTTATATGAAACAAAATGTATTTAACACATCAAAATTTTCAAAAATCACATTTTAAGAAAATGGAGAAAATTAAATAAATTATTCTATTCAACACTTTTTGAGGCAGCACGTGATACCGCTTTTTTAGTTAAAATTGTATGAAATTCAAACATTTCTTTCGTAGGGAGAGCATTTTTTTCTAGATTTATTACACTCCACTATATTACTCCAGTGCTTCCCTAGTGCTTTATTTTAACAGTCAGAAACTCGCCAAATATTCAATGACTGCAACGATTGGGGTCATATTTTATTCTCTTGAAACGAATATAACATTCATAGAAACATATTTCAATGCGTAGTTTTTATCAAATAACTTGACATTCAAAGAACAAAAAATGATTGTGAATAACTTGACTAATATAAGATTTCCAAATTATTTTCTCCTTCCATTGGATATATTTTGAACAAAATTTAAAGTCTAGAAAAATGGAAATAATTAGTCCTCTCTATTGATGAAAGTCTCTGAGTGTATAAAACTCTCAAACAATCATTAGATTCCAAAATTCTTATAATTACAAGTGTCTCAAATACCATATGTACTTTATGCGCCATCAATAAAAAAGGAAAAAGCATGAACACTTGTCTACAGAAGATTTTAAACATTATCTGCTAATTATGTTGACTTAAAGGTTTTTGTTTTGTGCACAAGTTTCAAAAATCTTTTAGATAATTTGTCGAAGTTTTAAGATCACGAGTCTCATAATACTACGTGAATTGAGTGTAGTTCAAGCTGTTGATTGTAGTCTGTGAAGGATTACATTTATTTGCATTCACGCAGCTGTTTTCAAATAAATGGCATTAATAACGACTTTCAGTACATCGTTCGACTGAAGTCATAAAATTTTTCTTGAATACAAATTTTTTAATAGAAGATTTGCATCTTTTTACCTCTGAAACTTAAAGTAAAATTCATTATTAACTGTGTAAAAGTTTTGACCTCGATTTTCAAGCTTATTTTATTGATTTGTGTTTCTTATAAGTCGTAACTGAAACAGAAATGATAGAATACATATTTAAACATTATAATTTTGGAAAAGTGATTTTATTGTTTATCTGAAGCATTCTATTTTAACAAAAAAGAAATCTAATTTAAAAATCATCTAATTTTTATAAAGCAAAATTATTATGATAAAAGACATGATTTTCTTATTTCTTTTTCATAATTTTTAATATTCATTATTACTAAGAAATATTTCATAAAATTTTATAAGCAATATAGGCATTCATTTAGAGAGCAGATTTTTATTTGTAGTAAACATACCTAATTATCAAAATATATTTTCCAAAAAGATTTATGCGATTATTGCTTTTTATAAAAAAATATGCAAATTACGTATATTTCTTGAATAAAATTTAATTCAGATTGTTGCTCAAGTGTTATGATTAATAATTGCTGTAATTATATTTTCTTATGTATCATTTTTATATCTTAGTTAAGTTCAGTTTGCATAATCATCTGTTTCGATAAACGTTTTATATAATTTAAACGTTACTATATTGATCAATTTTCTATGATGATAGTTTAAATTGCTATTTAATTAAAATAAACATGAATTACTAAATGTAATATACGTAACTGCAAATCACATTAAATCAAGTGTTGCAAATCATTTTAGCAGTCAATATCTGAAATCTCCTTCAAGTGCTTCACAGCTTCATGTAAAACAGCTAAAAAGCCTTAAAAGTTTGGCTGAGACTCGGGATGCACTTCCGGTGAAGTCAAAATGAAACTGCAAACAGAATCACAAAGAAAAGCAATGCTGACCTTCTTCCTACGATAAGAATAATATTGTTTTAATCCATAAGATGTGAACTACAATCAAAAAATAATAAACACTAATACTCAATTTAATTAAATACGATATCAACTTTTTAAGACATTTATTCTTCCGTAAAGTATGTTTTCTGTAGATATTTCCTTCAGTAAAGTGAAGCTCCTAAAATTATAATTTATTCTTCTGCAATTACTTTTTAAAACATGCGTTTGCCGCGATGACTCCTAAGTGTTTCGGAAGCAATCAAATTCCTAGTGAAAAATTATAGAATAAGTGAACAATTTTGTACATTTTGGAATAAAAAATCTCAAATGTTTCTGATATTGTATTTAACTAAGTATATGAAATAAAGAAAAAATATTCATCAACGTGTGTTGATAACTCTTAAAAATAGTTTATAATTTGCGATCTAAAATTTCATTTTTAATTTCAATATAATGGGGGTTAGTTTATATATTTTAAGTACTCTAAAGTGGTTTAATTTAAATAATATCGCTGCTGGGTTGTTGCCAAAAATTATTACAAACTTTACAAAATGAAAATTCATATAGTAATTTTCTAATGAATAAAATCACACAGGATGAATTTCTTTCAATGCTTATATTAAAATTTCTTTTTGTTTCAGTATTTTGCGTTATGGAAATCCTATAATCATTTTCCGATTTTGTATAATATTTCAAGTTTTAATATAAATTTTAATCTGGAGCTGATAATTTGGTAGCTCTCATATTCTCGCCATAATAAGTTGTATTTGGCATCTTTTAAGATGTTGATTGTATTTTATACTGTTGATTCATTTGATTTGTCCTAATTGAATGATTTGATTTGACTCTCTGATTTTTGATGATTTATTTAGGGAGATTATTTTTACGAATTATTCACCAGAGACATTTTAGAAACTTTATATTATAAACTTTTATCGCTTTTTATTTAAAGTATGCTCAGATACAATTCCCATTTTCTCCAATTTTTAAAAATGTTAGCATTTTTTTTTTCAGTCACTTAGATTTTTCTTACTGAAAGCAATTTTTGGATGCATAGTTTTCAATTTAAATTTATAAAATTCTTTAATAATTTTGAATAGTATGCGACAATTGAATTGAGTGAAATCATTAATATTTGAGTTAATGAAAAGTTAAATTGCGCTTCTTTTACAATACAAAATAAAACTCACAAAGATAAAAACATTTTATTTCTAAATTCATAATTATTCACTTAAAATTTCAATTTTTTAATAAAGAATTATTTTCATCATAAAATTATTCTAAAGATTTAGGTTAAAATCTATAAAAAATCCAATGAATCAATCGTAACGTACTTTGAGATCTTTCTTTTGTGATCCGAGAATTCCCATATTAACAAATAACTGATTACTTTGTCATTACTTCAGATAATACTGAAATACAACTTATAATATAAATTCCATTTTTAAAATTACATTTTAGGTTTATAAAATTTTACTTATACTATTATAAATTCATAATCATTCTTGGATTAGAAACAACAACAGATAGCTCCAAAAATTGTTTATTTAAATATCCTTGACAACAGAACAAAATAGAATAATAATTGCAAATTTATACATATAGACTGTGCATAAAGTTTAAAATTTAATTCTGAAACACTGCATTTCCGTACCTTACTTCATGGTAGATGGATTTCGATTCACTGTTTTTGTTGCTGTTGCCACTCCATCTCAACTAAATTATTGTTGTCACTAGAAGTTTAATAAAATAGTCTTTTATTGTCATATAATTAATGAGACATAACAAATATATCCTTATATTTATAAATATTAAATTTAAGAATAATTATCATAATTATTATCATCGATATATTCTACAGGATAAAAATGATATAATTTATGCTATATTTAACTCAGTAAATTACATTTGGAATTATAAAGCTCCTTTTAAAATACATAAATTTTAAATTTAGTAAGCACTTTTGATAACACAGGATGCAACCTGTAAATGAAATATACATGAAGTAAATTCAAAATATATTTAAGGTGAATAAAAATATTGATTTCTTAGTAATCTACAAAGCACATGTGTCAACAAGTTCATTACATTCCCATTTCCATATTTTAATTTATTCAAGCTGCAACCATGCATCACTTTTCCTTTGTCAGCACTCGCAGGATCACAATCAACGGTATTCAATGAACCGCATTTCTAAGCAAATGAGCACACTTTTGCAAAGTCTGTAATGAATGCTGTGCGGGGAATATTTATATTTATTTTCCCTTTGAGAGAGTTTTAGTTTAATCAATGCTTGCTTTCATTTATAAATAAATTTTAAATTAATCTTTAATAATGTGAGAATCATTTTACATGTTAGTATGCATAAATGGTAAAACTATACAATTCTTTTTTGCACCAGGGCATATAATAACAATTGTGTAGATTAAATAAATTCATGTTCAATAATCATTAATGTTTAAAAACAATTAATTATCTGTAAATTCATGTATTCAGGTTTTCTTATTTCTTTCCAATCTGACAAATTGTACAATAAATTAAGCGTGGTTTTAAAATATTGACTAGTCTTTTCATGGATATAAAATTTTCATTAGTTATTTTTTAAATTGAATGATGATTAGTTTCATTCAAAAATAGTTCTATTGCACAAAAGAAAATAACTTAATTGATAAACATTTTATTTTGGAAAATGTTTATGCAAGGAAATCGAATATTTAGATTACTTCTTATGATTGTTTTTTTCCATCTCATCATTATTTAAAATTTGCTAAATAGTTATGTATTTTAATTTTATTTGACGCTCAAAGGACTTACAGTTTAATATGGATTCCAAACCACTACAAGAAATCTCGCTTATACGGGAATCGAACGTACAAAGTGTTATAATAAAAGTCGGCACTTGAAGAATTTTCTCTTACCATTTATCCTTTTCCTACCATTCCTTCTTCTTACCATTTTTCATAGAAGAGATTGGCTTAAAATGTATAATTTACATTTTTTTTAGATTAAATGCCAATCAAATTATTGTAAGGAACACATCAAAAATGTAAACAGAAGTACATTTTTTATCAAAAATTAAAATATTTATTTTACTTTAATAATTTGTTTATAAATGTTAAATTTTGTATTTTTAAAATATTATTTAAAACAACAATGTTACATATGTTCATAATACTTTCAATTTTATCAATATATAAAACTGCGCTGAATGTACAAAAATGATTTTATTTTAAAGAATATGATACCGTACATGATTCTAAAATATGGTTTACAAATCAAAATGCTATGTGTAATTCTTGTTTTTTTAACAAAATGGCATTACAATATTTGGATAAGGATCGAGATGGAATATTTATTAAGCTTTATTACTAATGAAAATTTTTAACTACACTACTGGCCATTAAAATTGCAACACCAAGAAGGAATGCAAATAACAGAACGATATTTATTGGACACATACATTATAGAGGAAAGAACAAGTGATTAGATTTATAGGAAATTAGGATGTATAGATCTTGAGAAATCAGTACCCAGAGCAGCCACCTCTGGCTGCAATAACAGCATTTATCCGCCTAGGCATGGAGTCAAACAGAGATTGTATAGCATGTACGGGGATCTCAGTCCATGCAGCTTCAACACTATGCCACAATTCATCGACACTAGTGGATGGTGACTAATGGCATGCCAATCGCTCGGCAACCATTGACCACGCGTTCTCAATTGGTGACAGATCAGGAGAACGTGCTGGCCAGGGTAACACTCGAACCTGTTTTGTATCAAGGAAGTTCAGAACAGTACGGGCAACATACGGTCGTGCACCATCCTGTTGAAACAAAGCATTAGGAAGGTCTCGAAGATAGGGCAGAGCCACGGGCCTTAACACATCGGAAATGTAACGGTTGCTGTTCAAAGTGTCGATAATGCTAACAAGAGGTGATCGAGACGTGTATCCAATGGCACCCCATACCATCACTCCAGCAGATGGGCCAGTATGGTGACGTCCAATGCAAGCTGGCAATGCACGTTCTCCACGATACCTCCAAACACGGATGCGGCCATCATGGTCCTGAATACAGAAGCGAGATTCATCTGTGAAGATGACGTGATGCCATTCCCGCGTCCAGGTTCGTCGCTGATCACAATATTGAAGGCGCTCCTGTCTGTGACGCAGCGTCAATGGTAGCCGAAGCCATGGTCGCCAGGCAGACAATCCATGCTTCTGCAAACGTCGTCGAACTGTTCGAGCAGAAACTTGTTGCCTTGCAAATGACTCTATTTCTCGACTTAGGGTTCGTGACGTGGCTGTACGATCCCTTGTGACCATGCTGATAAGATGTATGTCTTCTCTGCTGTTAGTGATGGGTGGTCGCTGAGATCCTACATGAAGTTCCGTATGATTGTCCTGAACCCATCGATTCCATATTCTGCTAACAGTCATGGGGTCTCGACCGACGCGAGCAGCATTATTGCGGTACGATAAACCACAATTTCGGTAGGCTATAATCCTTCCTCGATCAAAGTCAGACACGTGCTGATAGGCATTTCTTCTCCTTACACGAGGCATTACAACAACTTTCTTTGCCGAAAACAACGTTGAAACGGAAATTGAGTATGAGAAAACTGCTGTCAAATCTCTGGTTTTATACACATTGTAGATGTCGCTACTGTCGCCTGCTTTGTATGAATGCGCTGAAAATCTAATCATTTGCATATCACAGCAAGTTCTACCTGTCATGCAAATTTCACGTGTGTGGTGTGCCGCTTTCCTGGTGTAGCAATTTTAATGGCCATTAGTGTAAAAACAACTTCCACATAGTAGAATGAGAAAATTAACACCAAAATTAAAGATACTTATTTTTTTAATTAAGAAAATATTTGGAAAAGACTATTGAAATAATAAGTTTAAAAAGAAGGTATCTGTAAATAATTAGATCCATCAAATGTCATGTTTAATATTCTGAAATGTGGAAAGTCCTTTAGGAGACGAGGTAAAAGCACATATCTTTTAGCTGCTGCTAGCTAGACATTATTTTCAGTAATATAAAAATAGAAGTCCGATAATTATAATGAAATTTCTTTATTTACTGGCCTAATCATAGGAACAACTAAATACAGTAAACAACATGATAATGATCATCTTATAATTGTATAGATAAGAAATTTAATATTAAAATGATCAATCGTTTTAAGCATTCAAAATTCGTCTCTAAATTTCTAAATTTATCGTAATATAATATTTTGGCAGGTATTTGTTTTTTTCAGAGAACTTTTAGGATTAAAATGAGCTCTCTAACAAGTCAATACATCAATTCTAATCCTTAATTCAACAAAGCATAATATATTATATTGATTTTCAAACGTAAACGACTTGAAAAAATAGTTTGTGCAATTTACTTGTTTGATTGATATAATATCTCAATTGTCTCTTTCCAGTTTAATGACAATTATCTATCACAGTTAAAATATGTTCTGAGTCTTTCTTGTATGTTAAAACTAATAAGGTTCTTGTTCCGCCATTTCAATGTGTGGCATAAATGTTACAGTGGTAAAATATTCTTTTGATCTGAGACTTTGGCAACCTACATGAATGTCAATGCTCTGATTTTGCATTCAGTGATTTTTTTGAATGAAAATTCTTATGAATATTGATAATATCTATTTTGATTTCATTTCTGCAAGAAACTTGAAGACATTTTTAGATTCGATGTTTCCGTTTCAATATTAATGAAAGGAAAAAAATATTTATAAAATTTACGAGTAAAAACTGGTGTTTAAAATTTATTTATAAATTCATTTTAGCACTTGATTCATTTTCCCTGTATAACAGCTAAAATTAATGAAAATTATGCATAATATTTTTTATTCAATTTAAATTCGAATAATACAGTAACAAATTTAAATATAAATAAAAACTATTATAATTTTTAAAATTCTTAAATCACGAATGTTTCTAGTATTCATAAATAAATTTCAACAAATTATTGAAGGGATTTATGGATGCAATTAAAGTGCTGCATTTAATTTTAGTTGTATGAGAGGAGGAATTCATTTTAATTTTCATACATTAAAATCAGATTGGTAAGCTGGGAGAACTTTTTTGATGGACGTTTTATTATTTAAGTAGATTAATATTTAAAACGTTATTGAATTTGTTAAGAATCAGAAATCTCAATCATGAATGAAATTGGACTTATTTTATATTCGACAAGCATTTATTTCTTATTTATAAAAATAAGAAAACAACATTTATAATTCAACTCTGTTTTGATAATGCCTGAATTTTTGCTTCCTTAGAATATTTTAAAGACGAACAAAACTTTCTTTTGAAAAGACATCTAAAAGTATACCTACAAATAAAACTGATAAGATGCATAAAATATAAAGTTAATAAAATGATTAATATAATTAGAATTTTTATTGCAGCTTTTTAATATATTTCAGTATTACAAATTATGGGGTTTTATGCAGAGAAAATAAAATACATATATTTTGCGACTATCTATAAGTATTTGATCGTTATAAAGTATAATAAATAATTAATTGTGTTACTTAAGCCCTCGATGTTTAATATTTTCGTGGAAATATCGAGACTCATCACTTTTACATTACCGAACAAAGCTTTTCTAATACAGTCGTAAAAATTTAGTCCTTATTTATTAAATGATATTTTTCTTGAATCATAATCTTTTTTTATTTTAAAAGGGTTACATTATGTTAGAAATATTTTACAATAAATTACCTATGTAGATATTAAATTGATATATTGTAATCTTAACTTACAATTACTTCGATAATCATTTTTTAAAAATTATAATTAATTTTTATCAGTCTATACTCATAACATTTTACCGCTCTTCTAGCTTCTGTGTGTAATAAATAAACATGAGCATTATTCAATCATTTTTTAATACCTTTTAATCAAATTTGTTGAGTAAATAGTTCAAGTTGCATAAAACTTCTTTGCCTAATCAGCATTTTTTTATGATTGCCAATAGATTTATGATTATGGATTAATAAATAATGTTATAAGTACTCAAAGAACTTGGTTTTTAATATTACAAAGAAAAACATCAAAATTCGTGATTTTAAATTATTGAACAAAGTATTTTTCCTAAATACCATTTTAAAATTCAGTTCTACTTTATTATTATAAAACATATTTTTAATCATAAAAAATAAGCATTTCTATTTTTAAAAGGGTTACATCATGTTAGAAATATTTAACAATAAATTAGCCATGTAGGTATTAAATTTATAAATTTTAATATAACTTACGATTATTTACTAAATCTTTTTAAAAGGGTTTTCATTTTAGTCAACACTTATCCCATACTTTTTGCTCTTCAAGCTTCTGTGTGCATTAAATGAACAGGAGCATTATTAAATCATTTCTTTTTAATACTTTACTGCAATCGCTTAAGGAATTAAGTCACGTGGCATAATTTCCTTTACTTTATCAGCATTTTTTGATGAGATTTTGAATTTGGCTGGTACCAAATATAATCTAATAAAGTGCGGAAAAAGAGAACTAATAAAAGAGGATATACATTATTAATGAAATATGAAAAACTAATGAGTACAGCATTTAATTTTTTCAAATTATAATAAAATTATTACAAAACAATTAATTACTCATTACAATAATCTCATAAATAAAAAGTTAAAATTTACTCGTTGAATGGACTCTAATTACTCTCTTTAACTGAAAAACAATAAATATAAATATCAGTTAAAATGACCCGACACTTACGAATATCTCAAGGTTTGTGTAATAAAAAAGAGTCTCATGTTTTTGTCAAGTTTTCCTTATATTTTCTCTCATTCGTATCAAATTAACTGAGCATTATTTAGAAAACGTATATCAAACAATAAAATTCCTTTTATGTCAACTAAGTTTTCTGCTTATACCAATAACAGGTGATACTGAGATTTTTGGCACCATTTACTTCTATTTGTGCAATATTTTTATTCCATCTCTCAATTCTTCTGGGAATATCAATACACCTCAGAAAAATCAAATTTCTATCTAAATGTTCTATATTTAAATATTTACCTGCTATATTTGAATGTGTTTCTTATTAATAATATACATGGGAAATTAAAAAGCAATTTTCGCATATATTGAAAATATTACTAAGGTAAGTAATTTTAATAAAGGATTAATTTATATATTGGATATGTTTTACTTAAATTAGAAGCAAATTTTTATTAAAATTTAATAATAATATACATTGTCTCTAATTTTTTTATTTATTGCTATTACAGTGAGAAATCTGTTTTTTTTTTAGATTAAAATATTTTTCCAAAAGAAGTAATTAATAAGATATCATAAAGTGTTTAGCTAATTAAAAACCAACAAAATAAAAAAGTAATTTGTTAATATGGCATTCCACCTTTCATTTAAAATGCATTTATTATTCATGCGTGGGTGTATTTGAAGTTTAATATATTTAATATATAATTTATAATACTTGGAAAATATTTGGATTCTTTAATTAATTTAATGCTTTTCATTATTAATTCTATTGTTTATAAAAAAAGACTTTTTTAGAAAATGTTTATTTTTTAATGCATCTGAGATTTAAAACTAGAATTTAATTAAAAGTACTTTTATTTTTTTCAAAATAGTGTTTAATTTTAGAAAATTTTATTTACACAGAATAAGAAAAATTAACAATTTTTAATGTTTTTCTACCAAATATATTCTATTTCAAACAAGCGCCCTAGGTATTTTCATCATTCTAATTCCATTAACGTACAAAACTTAAAAATATTGCTTTTAGGAGAACCTTTTTAAAATAGAAGGAATTAGATTAGTAATAAAAAGTTATAAGTTTTGTACACGGTGAGTCAATTCTTTTGAAATGAATTAGGAAAAATATACCTTTTTAACAAAATGTCTAGTTAAAATTTTGATAAAAAAAATACAATAATATCACTTAATTTTGTTACAAAATAAATATATTTGTTTAACTTTTTTAAACGTAGACGTCTTGAAAACGAAGATTTCATCTTAATTTAGCAGCATAGTATAATTTATTTATAATGCAAATATATATTGCATTTGAATTACTGATTACTGAAATTGAATATTCAATTATTTTGGCATTTTAAATTTAAGAAACAAACAATTTTAGTTTTATCTCTTGTAGTGTTCTTGACAAATCAATATCGTTTAAGAATATAAATTATTTGTAATAATATGTTTTTGTTATTTTATGGCAAATTTGCTAATCTCAATTGAACTGAAAATATAAAATAATCAGTATATGATTTTTCTATGCTTAAATATAAAATTTAAAATATTTTCTGATAAAATCATAATGGCTATGTATTTTGTCCATGCATTAAAATATATAAAATATTTATTTAATAACAAGTTTAAATTTGTGTAATAACAAGGTATTACACAAATAAATGAATCAGTTTCAGTATATAATTGGTTGGAAAGAAAAGTATTACTTAGATTTTGAGCACATTTACTGTAATTTTGCATCAAAACCACCCATATTTTTTCATAAACTAAAGTAACCTTAAGACATATATCTTAACACATATATTTCAGAATTATATATATATATATATGAAAAGCCCTAAATATTCAATTTTTTTTAAAAATAAAGATTTGGTTTTCTTAAAAAAATGCTTGGACCACACCTTTTCCAATAAGCAATTTCAAATTTATTTTTTTAATTATCTGTCCATCCTAAATTTTGCTTTTAATGAGTTTTAAGCTAACTTGCTTTGCATATATATTGTTTCATGTTCGGCTTAGAATTGAAGCTCTTCATTAAATTTTAGCTGTTAATTTATTCACTTATTTTTTTCCCATTTTGTTAAACTCATTTTTAAAAAAAAATGCTTGTTAAAATTGCAAAAAACTCTTTACCATTATAATTAAAAATATTCTTAAGTTTTTGAATATTTTAGTTGAGGAGATATTTTTAATTAATGAGAAATTACTCTCAGTGGTATTAAAATCAAATTACGTTTTTTTCTCTTTTACTAAAAATAATTTTTTTATAAAAAATAGATAACTTTTAGTCACCCTCCGTCAGTTTTTTTTTTTTTTTTTTTTTTTTTTTTTCATTTGGTTGATATGAATATCATTCTGCTTCTTATTCCCATTGTTAAAACATCTTAATTTGAAGTACAGCAGTAACTTTTTTGTCGTATTTCTTATAAAAATAAAACATTTAAATAAATAAAAATATAACTTTTAAAAACGTCCCTTATATTAAATTTATTGAAAAAACTGTCCTCTTCCTTAAAGAAATTAATTTCAGACAAATTCCTTTTATTAAAATATCATGTTCCAACTGACGGTGTGTCTTAGTATATCGAATGATCTGACACAAGAGCTGATTCTTATTTCACAAATGGTAATTCTGCGTTAAATTTTGAAATAGAACGAGTTCAAATAAATTATGAAAATATTTATAATTAAAACTGGAAGAATTGCACATTTGAAAGAAGTACACATTTTACAAAGGAGATAGATATAGAAATGTTACACAAATTTGAAGTTTTTGTAAGCAAAAGCTCGCTTTATAAACAATTCCTTTCTTAGAGCCCTGCACATGTGCGAACAAAGTAAGTTTTAAATCAACAAGAACAAGGTAAACAAATTTTACACAAGAGCATCTCAGTCACTGTTGGATTGTTATCCAATATTTTAAGAGAAGAGCAGCGAGACTGTCCTAGTGATGGTGCAGAAGAAAATGCCTTTAACTGCTGTTACATTTGCTATTCAGACAAATCAGTTCTTTGCTGAACGTACTTGAATTATTTTTTGCAAATTTCCATTCCATAGATACTGTGTTGATACTCTTAGAGAAACTCTAGTTGTCCTAATTTGAGATGACTACACTTTTGTCTCTTGGCTGTAGTTTATTTAGGTACTCTTTACTCCATCGGTTTCAAAAATTTTTTCCCAATTTTTGCAAAAGAATCCAGTTAGAAGAAAAAATCCGATATGATATATGAAAGGGCTCAGTAGATGCCCAACTACGAAATGTCCAAAAGTAAAATTTGAAGGTCATGCAATGGTGACAATGTCATGGGTTACATAGCTGCTTAGTTTTGAATCACAAGGGTAGTCAGATCTCCAAAATTCAAAACGCTAGAATTAGTTACTTTCAGTAATAATCTTTTCATAAACCTAATGTCAGATTCCCTCAAAACTCCTAATTAGGAAGATGCAAGAGCAACAGGTTTCTTATTCAGAAACTTGACGGACAGAATGGGCGCAATTAATACAAATCAAGGGCATCTGCATACCTACTCTTCACATCAGTTAAAAATTTATTTTTATATTATTTGGTTTCTCTGCAAGATAAAATTGCCATTAAATAAAACATACATTCAAAGCATTTAGTTATTTAAAATTAAGTTTATGACAACATAATTTAATGTATTATCAGCGCAATCCAAACGCCGAAGTTGGTACAAAATTTTCTTAAGAGTTTTTGTACTAATTTTCACATGCAAGTTTTATAATGCTGTGGATGCAGAAGCATAGCTCTCTGAACCTAGATCTGAGTTGGCCTCTACCAGTAAGGGAGAATCAGCCATTGAAAAGTCTTCTTTATTTGAAAGCAGAAGACCTTTGTGACGTGCCAATCCCAAAGGTATCATTTCACTTGGAAGATATTGCGACTACAAACTATTTAACATGCCCCAACTGCCTTTAGCGAATAAGGCACATCTTCATTTAACTTGCAATAACACCCTACCGTCGGATCGTGAGAACGATACGCTAACCAATTGGGCCACCGTGGCCTTGGAATAAACGTTTTTATTTATTACATGCTTGTACAAGATTTGTCGGCCTTCGTGATGAACTTTTAAGATTTTCTTATTTTTACATGCATGTTTCCACGAAAGAAAAACACTCATGAAAGAGGCACATTTTATTTTTCCAGTCTCGATTAGGATTGAAGAATCGAATTTGTCATGTGTATGATTTTTTTTATTTTAATTTACTGACATGGGTTGTCTCTTCAATAAACCAAAATTTTTTTCTCAATAATATCCAAATAGATAGATTCTTCTGACAAACAAATTTTTTGAAGAATGCATATTCTTTCATATTAAGTAACATGGTCACGACGATTCAGATATTTGTTTCAATGCGAGATGCTGAATGTGTTTTGTTTTCATATTACGACAGTATTTACTCGATTTTTATTTTAATCCGCCTACAATAATTATATTAAAAAATTAAAAAATGTGTTCCTTAAGTAATGTTAGAAATTTTAAGATGATCCATTACGGTTGTAAAAAAACACTTCAGTAAAGAAAAAGGAATCTGTTTATTTCATATACTTTAAGCTATATTTTATTAACCAAAATAAATACTCAATTCAACTTCGGGTTTCTTTCTAGATATATCATTTTAAAATGTAAATCTGTATATATAAGACTTAATCTGTATATGTAAAGCATAAACTCTAGCAGTTTCTAAAATCTTCAGACATTTTTAACTCAAGAACGTACAGATCTATAAATGAATAAGCTAAATAATTATTTCCCTGGACTTCAGCTCATCATTTCGTGAGCTCGATTTACTCCTCCAGCATAAAGGCCCGAAGTAATTAGAATCAGATTCAACCTATTGGATCCAATTTAGTTTTGCTCCGATTGGAAATGTTGCAAGAGGTAACAAAAACGGATTCGTCGACTTTAAAAAATATTTTATCAAAACAATTTCACTTGGAGGATTAAACAATCGTGATGAAAAACTTGAGAAAACTATCATTCGATTTGATTCACACTAAATTTCATTAAGATTAGTTTCTTACGTATAATTCCTCGGTAAATGTAAGATTTACCTCTTTAAATAAAGAAGCTGAATTCATTATCATTCGGTAAAGCTTTGTATAGTTTCACAGATTTAGAAGATATGTGTGTATATATGCATATATATATATATATATATATATATATATATATATATATATATATATATATATATATATATATATATATATATATATATATGTATATATATGTATATATATATATATATATATATATATATATATATATGTATGTATATATATATATATATATATATATATATATATATATATGTATATATTTATATATATATATATATGTATATGTATATATATATATATATATATATATATATATATATATATATATATATATATGTGTGTGTGTGTGTGTGTGTGTGTGTTGTGTAATATATATTCAGAATATTTTCATGAATTATTTGTCAATTTATCAAAAATTTGGACAGAAACTCTAATTTCCAAAATTTAGCGCTGGATGGAGAGAAAAGCACTGCTGAAACTTTGTTCCGATAAATATTAGTTCTCATAAAATCAATTGATCCTTCACAAAAGAACATGACAGTTCGTAATATATATATATTCTTTCATCAGAGTATATATTTTTATTTAAATATTAAACAGAATGAACGTAAAATATTTTTTTTAATTCTTTACTATAGTTAATATAAAAATTAATTAAAAAGTTATTTATATTGCCTTTTAAATATTAGTAAATTTCATATATCTTTTATAAAGAGAACATAAATCTTTCCTTATTTCACAATTTCCAATCATTTTCACTAAACTATTTCCATTCCCATATGAATAATTTAAAATGAAAATGAGGATGAGTTTTTGTTAGTGTTTACAAAAAAATTAATGCTAAAAATTCATTAATTGTTAAATTTAAAAGTTTTAAAGTCTTAGACTTATAAAATTCAAATGCTTTGATTTGAATAAACTGTTCTAATTTTTCCTCCTGTACTTTGAAGAGACCCTTTTATGTAGACATTACTGTTTCTGAAAATATGATTAGCAAATAGATTTATACTCGCAAACATGTTAGGAAACTTACTACAGAATTAGCACATAAAACCTAGATAGCCTTTCGGCAAATTCATTTTTATTTCTAAAGTTCATAATTGCAAATATTTTGATTACGTTTAAAACATCAATTTTAATGTTTTAGAAATGAATTTGACTTGAAGCCCAACGTGTGTCGTGTATCTTGACAACACGTTTCATATCCGTCAATTCCCTCCTGGGAAGCAAGCTTTTCTGAAAATGTTGGTTCTTAAAATCATCTTATTTAGCTATCTTTCAATTACATTTAGAAATAATAATGTTTTATGGGGACAGTTTAAAAAATCTTAACTTCCTTAAGGAAAGTTCTTCATTTAAAACACCTATAATAAACATATTTTTGTAAATAAATGAAAAACATTTTTTCAATAATGTCAAGAAATAAAACACAATACATTATTTGTCTAATTATTTATACTCTTATAATATACAATATATATTTTCAAATTACACTAAATATAACTCTTTTTGTAAAGCAAAAATAAAATAACGTATTCGTTGTCGCTTAAAGTTAAAATCCAATTCTTTTTTAATATGTTTTTAAGGAATATACTTTTTTTTACAAAAAAGATATCTGGACAAAAATAATTTTAATATTTGAACTAAAAGTACATTTGTAACAAAATCATCAAAATAATTATTGCTTTTGTACACCTTGCCTTTTAAAAATTTTAATTAAGAATTGAAGTTTAGAGACATAATAAATATATATAATCACTAAATGTGTATGAAGTATATATCATCAAAATATAAAGTTTGTATCATTAAAATAAAAAGTAAAGGCACATAAATAAATTTACATTGACAAACTTGGATAAGATACATTAGAATACGAAATGCTTCAATTTGCTTCACTTTTTAAATAAAATATGGATTTTGGACTTGCTACTTCCTATTTATTCAAAGTTAATTTATCAATTTTATCATCTGGAATATTAGAGGAGAGAGTCCTCGCAAAGGCTGAGACCGCAGATTCCATGATTCCGAATCACTTAAGTTAATTTTTCGCTATGGAAACAAATTTCCTCAATTACTGTGTGTCACATCCTTCTATTGGGTGTTCCAATTCTTTTGGAAATGCAGTTTCGTATTTTAAGGAACACATCTCAGGTAGTAGGTAAAATCTAAGCTTATAAGTAAGACATTTGATGTAGTTTTTCCAACTAGAAAGGAATGGGATAACAACATGTTTGAAACAAAAACAGGAGATCTAATCTGGTACACAGATGGATCACTGAAGAACAGCCTCTCAGGTCTGGGAGTTTGTGGCGTGTCACCAAGAATCAGCCTGTCTGTAAGCCTTGGGCGATACGCTTCGGTCTTCCAGGCAGAAGTTTTGGCCATTATCCACTGTCTGCAACTGAATATGAAGAAGGGCTACTACGATAAGCGGATTCTCATTTTCAGTGACAGTCAAGCCGCTTTAAAAGCGCATAATTCCTTCGAAATCAAATCTAAAATGATTCTGGAGTGTAGAAACCTTCTTACAGAACTGGCAACTAGAAACAGGGTGATCCTTGTATGGGTGCCAGGGCATAAAGGTATCGAAGGCAATGAAAAGGCTGATGAGCTTGCTAAACAAGGATCTTCTTTTGTTCCCATTGGTCCAGAACCTTTTTGTGGGATCAATTTGAAGACCGCAAAAACCAATGTTCGCAGATGGGAAAAACGGAAGATGTATGAACGGAAGATTGGCTCAAATCTCCTGGTCAAACCCACGCTAAAAGTATGATCTGTAGATCATCAGCGAGGATTTCCTATGAAATTCTAAGATGCTCTAGGCAGAAGATACGTTTAATCGTAGGCTTCATAACTGGGCACTACTATTTCAGAAAACATCTCCATAAAATGGGACTGTTTCAGCAAGACCCTATCTGCAGGAAATGTCATATTCAAGAGGAAACGGCCAAGCATATCATTTATGAATGCGAGGCTCTTGCCCTCCCTAGATTAACCTCTTTAGGCATCATCCATACTAGAGAGTTACACCTAGATTCCATTAAAAGGTTATCAGACTTTATTAATAAAGTGGGTGATCCGAGCAAATGGAACTAAGAAACATTGGGTTTGGAGTTACAAAATGCTGATAAAAGCAGAGGTGCTCAATGACATACAAACCCAACTCGAAGAAGAAGAAGAAGCTTATAAGTATAATACAATTTTTAGCCCTCAATACTGAATGCCACATAAATATAATATAATTTTATTATCCTTTTTCCCTTCATTTTACTCTTTTTTATTTTACTAATAATTAATAAATAATAATAATAAAATATGATTTATACTAATTCCCTGGTTAAAAATGAATGAAACTTTAAATGTTACAATTTATCTTGATCAATATATAAGAATATTTTCGCATAAAATGTTTGAAAAAATTGTCTAAATTTACTATTATTTTTCAATATTTACACTGAACTATTTTATTTGATACGAAAAAATTAAAAGGCATGAAATATTTTCAAATCATTTAATGGATTTCAATAAATCCAATGAACAAAATTATTGGTACAATAAAATATTCTTAATGATCTCCTAAGTAATTGTGTAGGATGTGCAACAAAAGTTTCAGATATTATCAATGGCTTTTTTCGTTTGGCTTGAAGAGATTTTCTTAAAACAACTGAATGTCAACAATCTATAAATATAAAAATATTAAAAATATTGATTTGAAAATCTTTGATACTCCAACCGTATAATAAAGACTTACCACCTATTGCAACTTTAAAAAAAAAGATGAAAAAATGATTTTAGTCAAGTACTTGTCAATATGAGGATCACCTGAGAATAAATTTGATCTTTGTCAACATGAAATACATATTCTGAAAAGCTTTATTATGTCCCACCTATCTACAGTGTAAAGAAAATAATTGGAATTCTTTTATAAATCTATTATGTCTTGAACTACCAAAATTTTCATTCCAATTTTATTTATACCCATTCCTTTTTAACATATAGTTTATGCGCTATAAAGAGCTATCATCTCTTCACAATAACTTTAAATTTATTTACTTCAACAAAATTTTATCGCAGTCTTTGTTTATAGACCTGATTTTCCTTCAAATATTTTGCTGTACAATTTTTACTTAACAAACTCATAACAATTGAAATAAAATATTTGAAAACCATCCATTTCGATGTGGATTGCAATATTTTAATTTGATGATATTCCATTAAATTTAATCGTAGATTATAACAGACTTTTAAATATTCTTATTCTCTTTGTAAATATATAAGTTTTGAATATATCTCTTTATATAAATGTATATTTTATAACATTAAGATTTTTGGAAATACTTGTAGAGTATTTAAAATGCCTTATTGTAGTTTAAAACTAAAGAAACGGGATTTAGTCTTTCAATTTCATTTCAAATTAAAGGCTAGAAAAACATTTAGAGTCTAAAATAAATTATATAGGCATCATTTTCAAATAAAAATTTAATTAAAAGCTGTTTTAATAATAATAGTGCTTAATGAGAAACTAGATTTTTCAAAAAATAGTGTGTAACAATTCCTTATCACAATTCGTATTATTATTACAATTTTCATCCGATTCAGACATGAATAATCATGCAAAATGTTATTAATACAAGATTTATTTTATATAATCCTACAGATCAGATTGTATTATTCAAAAGTAGTAAAGTTTTGTTAATTTATCAATTTCTAGCTTCGTTATAAAAATGTTTTACATATTTAATTAGTGAATATTAATTATAAATTATATAACATCGTCTATTACCATACTTATTTCAGTAATATATCAACTGCATTTTATCGATTTTAGAATTAATCCATGTAAACTAAAAAATCTATTAAGCTAATTTGCATTGCAAGTGCAAAAAATAACTCTTTGTAAGTGGTTAATAAATTATGAACTTCATTTTCCTTATGTTGTATTTTACGATGTTTGCTTATTATTTTACGAAAAGCTGAATAATTAAATTATTATTCAACCTTTCATTCTCGATTTATTTGTAATAACTTATTTGGCGGTACGGTTTCAATCTCAATTTAAACTTAGCATCACCATGAAAAGATATTTTTTTCTTAAAATTGAACTAAAGATTAAAAAATATTAAAAAACTGAGTTCAATCATAAAATAAATTCAAATATAAATAGCATGATTGCATTTTCAATTTTAATATTTGGAATTTATATGGCAGAATGTATTCATTTTAATTTTCGTCGATTCATTTTATTATCAAAACATTTCCTTAAGTTAATTTAATGAAATCGGATTTTGATTTATTTTTTTTAATTCCATGAAAGATATATTCAAGAATCAATTTGTAGCATTTAATAAAAATCATTTCCTTCGTTTTTAATAAAAGTTTCTTGAAATTAATTTTGCAAAATAATAACTGTGTATTATTCTTTCTCATTTTGGCGAATAAAGTTTAATTTAGTTCAAGGGAAGTTTTTTTTTTGTAAAACTAATCAAAAATAAGAGCATTGAGCTATAAAAATAGCTGATTACATGGATATTAAAATCCAGAGTATGTGACTCAAATAAAAGATTCGTTACTAACATAAAAATATAGATTCATTTTTTTCATTCAAACGAAGTTTAGTTTTGATTTTAAGTAAAAATATAAGTAAAAAATGATGTTTAGCTCTATTTCCTTTTTTGTATATTTACTTGTGTTAATTGAAGTTTATTTTTGCGAATGTAATGCAAAAACTTAATTATTAAACCCTAATTGTCTAACAAAAATTCAATCATTAACTTTAAAAAATAATTCCTCTCTCATTTTTATTTTAATACTAAAACGGTTTTATACTCATCGAAAGGATTACTATTTTTTTTAAGTCTTTGTACACTATGATTATAATACCATTAAAGGCACAATCGAAACATTATTTTCTCAAAAAAATTAATTATTCTGTCTTTTCCAGCTTAAATTTAAATTACTTATTTAAAGCTTTAAATTTGGTATCCTAAAAAATGATTTTACTATCTAGTTTCTTACAATTGAAAGTAAAAAGTCATTAGAAACGCTTAATGTATGCCAATTTTCCATAAAGATTAAGACTGGGGAAGTATGAGTTGTCGGATAAAATGTGAGAGCCCTCTCTCGGAAACGTTTCCATTCACTTTAAGCACTTCTTAAAGTGGATATAAATGCATAAATCGAAAAGTATTGCTGAAACTATATTTACAATTTATTTTTTCATGTTCAGATAAATCTATTAAAATTATTTTGCCAGAGCACATTACTTTAAAAAAAGGAAGCGTACTTTCAACATCATTTGGTTTCGATAGCAAATAAGTATTTTAATTGAAACCAACATATTTAAGCGGATTATAAATATTCAGACTCCCTATTGTATTTTTATTGATATTTTTTATATCTTTACTATAGTTTAATTTAATCTTTAGTTTTATGATTTCAATATTTTGAAATTATGAAAAGTAAAATAAGTAAATAAAAATAGGTTTGCGTTCTGCACTAACTCGGATTAATTTAAATATTGTATTTTAATTTGCTATTTACAGAAAATATTCTACTACAGATGATTATTTCTTTTTTATATTTTAATTCTAAAAGTGATTCTTTCTATTATATTCTATGTTATTATAGTCATTTATGAAATTGCTTAAATATTCATTAATATTACAATATAATATGTAAAAGCTATTAGAGTATTATTATCAAATTCTATAACATAATTAGCGCCAACATCTACCATGTAATCGCATAGTAGAAAACTATCCCTGTCCTGTTACATGACACTTATCGTTGTCATAGTCCACGAGTTATAAATAAGTTTTTGGGAGGTATTGCAACATTCTTTGAACCTATTTCAGGTGAGTCCTTGTGACTATGGCCTTTACCGAAAGTTCCCGAAACATTTGATGTCCTGACGTGCCTTCTGTAATCTTAAAAGTAGAGCGCTCAGCCTTACTGCTTACATCATGCACGAAATGCCATATCAATTGACAACATATAGCTAACGACATTCTGGAGCATTGTGAAACCTAAGCAGATAGCCCAGGGCTTTGCTAGTAATTCTATTCATATGATATCATTCAATTTTCTTATACGTTTGTTGACCAGTGTGATATAGTATTTTTTAATTTATATAATTTCGCAACACTCTTTCTCATATATATATATATATATATATATATATATATATATATATATATATATATATATATATATATATATATATATATATATATATATATATATATATCATGGAAAATATATATCTATGTTTTATTAAAATGTATATGAGTATATCATTTATTACATTTTATAAAGAAAAGGATTTTAAAAAGCAATATTTACTTTAACAAATCCCATTATGTAAGCTTTTATCTATGTAAATAAAGAATGTTTTTCCTGAATTTTTGCCCAAGGTGAGAATATGGGTTCAAGATGTCAAGTACAAAAAATTTTAATCTAAATTATTTAAAAAAAATGGGAGGAGCAGCACTTTCCAGAAAGAATTAAATAACTGTATCTTTTATATGCAAATACATCACATTATAAAAGGAATAATTTGTTTATCAGAAACCGGCTGCCCCCAATCACATCCTGGATTGTTTGGGGTTCATTCTGGCGAATGTAGACTGGTGTTGGACTTCGTAAGGGGTTCACGGTGTCAGGTATCTGATCTAGCTGCCACTATGCATCAGAAGGATTGGAAACAATAACAGAACTTGTTCCTGCCATAATCAGATGCACATTGCAGAGTACGGGATTATCGGAGAAAATTCGAACAAATAGAGCAGCTTAGGCACTCCACTGGGAAGAAACAAAAAAGGCCAACACCGTCGTTGTAGAGGATGATGTTACA